>VURO01000284.1:0-22886 GCA_015108175.1 Pelvicachromis taeniatus | reverse complement strand
TGGTAAAAAACAAAAAAACAACCAAACAACAAAAATACAAAAAACAACAAAATATGGCTTGAAAAAACAAAAAAAAAAAATTAAAAAAAAAAAAAAAAAAAACTATAAGAATGATTATGTATTTGCTTGTGACGTTGACATGTCGGATACAAAATTTAGAAATAGATGGACATATGACTTCTGATTTGTGGTTGCATTTGCCACATGGAAAAAAAATATAAGAAGAATACACGGCTACATTAGTTAGTCATATCTAGCATCAGGACAGAAAGTCAGAGAGAACAAAAGGAAGATTTTTTTTTAAATCTCTGTAAGGGTGACTGAGGGCAAGTTCACTTTAAGGAAGTTATTCTCTTGGGCCTCATCGATATGCACCCGGTGTATATCAGTGGAATTACCCCACAGTGTATACAACATTCAAGAGAAGAATGTGGCTAAAAACAGTGAGTTGTAGGGAAGCTGTAATTTCCTGTTATATTCTATTCATGACATGTTTCCTTGTGCAGAGTTGTACTTTTTAACATTATATTCATGTTTCCTCATTAAAATGTAGAGTGCTTCCTATTATACAAGATCTCCCTTTGATGATTGCAGCAAAAAAAAAAAAAAGACTTTGCTCTTCAGAAGGATGTGGCTTTCTAAGAGAATCTCTCTGTCTCGGTGTATGTCTACGCATATACAGCACATGAGCTGTTTTGGTCATGTATCAAAGCATCTTTACATGTGAGCAGCTCAGTGTCAGGCACACTGTTGCAGCTTTTTGGCTCAGTGTTACATCAGCTTCACTGAGGCAGATATGCCACTCTAGAATAGTCCAAGCCAGCATGTACCACCAGATTCACTGAGGCAAATCAAGCTAGCCACTCCAGAGTCAAACTAACAAATCCAAGCTAAAGCGTGGAAAAACCACAAGCGAACCCAAGTGAAGGAAATAAAACCAACTTAAACAACCCACAGCAAAGAAAAACAGTGACATGTAAGAGGGCAAACAGAAACATGTAGTTGGTACGCATGAGTGATAATGCTGGGTAATGAGACTAATTACAACAGTCTGACATACTGCAGGCCAGGGCAAAACATGTCAGAGTAAATCAAACCAAGAACAGCCCCTGCGAGTCCACAAACAAGATCTAGTTCAAAACACGCAAATCAAACAAAGGCTACACAACCTGGACACTAAAAAAAAAAAACCCATGGAAATACAGGCAGACCAAACAGATCATATCAGTCACCAAATCAACTAGCCTGCAGCTAGTTAGCCAATCAGCCAAAACACTGTAATGGCTTAGATTTTCTGCTGTGCTTTGTTTCCTGTTTTTATTTTGCAACAACTCCCTTGAGTTTCTTATTGTTTACCCTTCTGCTGTGTCTGTTTTGCATTCTTGGGACTAGTAAAAACACAAAGTAGAAAAAATAAAGGAGATTAAGTGAGGATATTCCTAGTATTCTGGCAGAACTTTTCATGGAAAACATGGAAATTGAGAGTTCAGACCTGCTTCAGACCAGGCAAACATTCAAATTTTGTCCCGATGTCTGTACTACAAAGCAGGCTTTCACCATATCCAGGTTGCTTCAGGGTTAACTGAGTGCTTTTTGTTGGTTCACTTTATATTGGGTTTTGTCACCACGGTAACTTATGTTGCAAACATAACCTGTCTGGAGATTAAATTCATATTATTAAATAAATTCCTACTGTCCAGTTCTATGGAAAATAGCAATGCTACTCCTGGAAGATTCCTCGGACCTTTGTGCATGAATAGCTGAATGTTCCAAGGTTTTTCAATAATATCTAAAGTCGTTTTTATTATTTGACTTTTTTCCTGTTGGCAACAAACAATTTAAGAACAATTTTATTGTTCTATAAGCATTAATATGTGACCCGAAAACAAGAAAATGTTGACAGAGACTAAGCCCATGATTGTATTCTGTTCCAAAAAAGTTGGGATGCTTCGAAAATGTAACTAAGATCACATTAAAAAAATCACAAATCACATTAACCCACATTTTTTTCACAATACAACATAAAAAAAATGTCTACTATTTCATGAAAAATATTAGCTCATTTACAATTTTTCCTGGCAGCAACACACCTCAAAAAAGTTGAGAAGGAGGCAACAAAAGGTTGGAAAAGTAACAGCTAGAACATTCTCGCAACGAGTAAGCAGTATGACAGAGCAACTTAGATTGCAAAGGTTCTCAGAAGTAAAGGTACAAAAAAACTAATTACAGACTAATGTTCCTCAGTGTAAAACTGAATTTGAATATCTCATCATCTACAGCACATAATATCATCAAATGAGCCCTTGAGCTCGGAAAAATCTGTGCACAAGGGACGAGACCAAAAATCAGTAACGCATATCCATTATCTCTGGGCCCTTCGGGCGCCAGTGCATTAAGAACCGGCGTGATTCTGTCATGGAAATCAGTACATGGGTTTAGGAACACAGTTTATCATCCACAAATATAGGTTAAAGCTCTGACATGCAAATAAAATGCTGTATGTTGACATGATCCAGAAACCCAGCAGTCTTCTCAGCAGAATAATTTGGCAAAATGGATAACTGGTCAGATTCATCAATTTTGAAATTCTTTTTGGAAGGCATAGATGCTACATCATCGCCAGGCTTAATCCAGCTTATTATCAGGCCTCAGTTTAAGACCCTGCATACATGATGGTATGGGGTACATTACTACCTGTGCAATAGGCAGCTTGTACATCTGGAAAGGCACAATCCTGAAAGGTACATACAGGTTTTAGAGCAATACATGCGCCCATCCAGGTGACATCTTTTTCAGGGAAGGCCTTGCATACTTCAACAAGACAATGTTAAACCTCATACTGTATCTACAGTGCATCCAGAAAGCATTCGCAGCACTTCATTTCTTAGACATTTTGTCAAGATTCACCCTTATTCCAAAATATATTAAAGTAAAACAGGTTTGTTTGATATTCTTCACAATTTATTACAAATAAAAAACATGACATATAAATCAGTATTCACAGCCTTTGCTTGATACTTTGTTGAAGCACCTCTGGCCAAAATTACAGCCTCAAGACTCATCGCTCCAGAATTGGATTCAATCCACAGGGACATCCACAGAGTGGTCTCGAAGCCACTTCTTTGCTATCATGACTGCGTGCTTACGTAGTATCACTGTCCTCTTGGAAGATGAACCTTCACCCCAGTCCACGGTCACTATGGAGGAGGTAATCATCGAGGATATCTCTTTACATTGCTGCATTCATCTTTCCCTCAACCATAACTCGTCTCCAAGTTCCTGCTGCTGAAAAACATCCCCATAGCCTGATGCTGCCACCATCGTGCTTCACTGTAGAGATGGTGTTTAATCTTCATTAATAAAGTAGGTCAAGTCATACTGACCAAAGCACTTACAGTGCTCGCACATTCATGCAGTGCTTTTAATATTAAACTAGTGCTTTACTTGTTAAGGGCACTCATAGCGGTGCACTGTCTGTCTGCTATGTTGCTTTCAGCGAATGTTTGACATTCATATTTTTCCCATATTTAAAAGCTCTTTGTAAAAGTACAAAATAAAAAAATAAGCAGCTCTGTTTGCCAGTACACTTACTGATGATTGACTTTGGTCAAATGCTGCCAGTACCACCCCTTTTATATGAACAGACTTGTAGCTGGATTGGGAAACCCTGGGTTATCTTATCAAGTTAATTGCCAGCTTCATGTGACTGCATATCCTGACTGCTGACGTCAGGGTAAGCAAATAAGAAAGATATGCTGGATATGTTAAACTCATTTAATAGGGGTTGATTTATTTATTTATTTTTTTAGGGGGGAGGGGTGTTCTTGTTTTTGCATGTTCACTTGCACTTTACTCTTTTTGGATTTTTAATCAGCCAACATTAAATACCAAACATATTTAACCTGTCATTTTAACATTGTGACTATTATTATTTTATATAATTATGGAGATCATTAGAACAACTAGTTAATGAAGCAAATATCTGGCCTACTAAGTGCATTGATTTTCAGTATTTGTTTGACCTCATGTTTCGATCATGGCCTAGCGGGAGCTCAACAGCACAAAGATTACATCAAGAGGCTTCTGGGTTTGAGTCCATGCAGTGTCAAACTTTTAATAAATCCAAATATATGAAAACACATAAATATATAAATACAAATAAAAATAAAACTAAGAGTCAAGTGTAATTAACAGATTTATGGTAAATTCAACGAATAAAGCAAATATAAGGCTTGCAAATGAAAAGAGATGTATAGACTGTCCAAATATGACCAACACTTTATAAATCCTTTTTGAACTAATAAGCAGCATGGCCCTGGTTGTAACCTCTCCCTCTGCTTCCTCCATTTTCCCTTTCCTTTTGTCACTTGTTTTCTTTTGGTTTCTGTGTGTGAGTCACAGGAGATCCACGCCCTTCTCCGTCTCCAGGCTGAGTGCCTGTCAGCACAAACACCTGTGGCTTAGCGCCTCATTACTAGCAGAATAACCATTCCTGCCCGCCATTCTCATATTCTCAGTTTTCACATGGTTGTGTTAATTACTGTGGTAGAGACACTTAGTCCTTTGTGCTTTGTTTTGCTACATTTGTATGCAGTGTTTTCACCTCTACAAATTAATTTCTGCTATGCTTAGAATGCCTTCATCATATACAATGATGTGTGTGTGTGTGTGTGTGTGTGTGTGTGTGTGTGTGTGCGCGTGCGTGCATGTGTGTGTGAGAGAGGGAGAATCATTGGAAGAGTGATTTTCCTGCTTCATTATTCAATCCTTCTAACCTTTTGGCCCTCCAAACATACCACTTGTCATTGTGTGTCCAGAGAGCTCGATCTTGGTCTTTACTGACCATACAAATTTCTCCAGAAGACATGTGACTCGTCCAGCAGCTGTACATTTAAGTTGAACTTGAAGTGAATAAGTAATGTACCACTTTGTACAGAAGAAGAAGAAAATTAAAAAGTCAATTAAATAAAGACTATGGCAGAGCCAATTTCATGCTGTTCTATACATAGCAAACATGATTACTGCAGCTTATTTGTAATTAGTCCCTTTAAATGCAAATAATACAGACCTATCTTTGGGCACTCATGCTGTGAATTTGGTGTTTTCAAGGGTAAAGTTTACAGGAAACAAACACTGTTAGGGAGTCTGTCTGACACTTTATGTGGATAAATGAAGAATAGAAAACTTCTACCATTAATCGTGGCTGGGAGACTAAGTCTGCATTTATCAGATTTGTACAGATTTGCCTCTTTTATGAGAGAGAGAAAAAAAAGGTGACAAACACAGAGACCAGTGCGACAAGGCAAAAGAGAAAGGACATTTTCTTCACAGTCTAATATTGGGTATTGTTTATGTGGCTGTGGCTATATTTGTTACTTACTGTAACAGGTAACAAACTGAACTGAGTTATTGGAAATGATAAATTCTTTCTGACAGATGCACTTCCTGTACTGGCTCTCTTGCTCACTTTAACTTCCTGTTTACAGCTCCAACATCCCTGCTCCTCTAATATAGGAAATGCTACACAGAGGCCCTCACACAGGCCCAAAGTCTGCAGCCACCTGAGTGTGACTAAGCCATTTAGAGATTATTGTAATTTCATTTCTGCTTTACTGTGAAGTTTGTGACGCAGGTGAGTGGCTTTTAAAGGCCAACGATAAGTATACTTGCATGTCTGTAGTTCAGTGTTGCGACACCATTCTCATGTAACACTTTTTGGAAGAAGAAACAACACTATTAATTTTTCATTTATTTAACTTTTATTCTCCTTTGTACTTGTATGGTTTGATTTCCTGTTTGTTTCTGTCAAAAAAGAAGGATTCCACATTCACAAAAGTCTTCTTCTTTCATAAAAAGTCAAGGAAGGAGGGGACTCTTTGAAGGAAGCTTGTAAACATGGCAGTAATAAGATCCAAATCAAGGGTCCATACGAGTACAAAGGAGAATAAAAGTGCAACAGACTTTAGTACTTTTACTTACCACTGCAATTGTTTTGCGTCACTATTTGCTCTCACGCCATATCAGTCTGTGCAAATATGCTTTTACTTGCCAACAGAATGCAAATGCTTCCTGTGCAGGGGAATGGACTTGGACTAATGACTGATATGTACAGTTTTTTACAGATTTAAATGTAGCACAAAAAGAATCACGCCTATAAGGTGGGATTGCTAACTAAACCATGGACTCTTTCTTTTTCTTTTTTTCTTTTTTATGTGTAGTATTTTGGGTGTTAGCTTTTGTCTCTGATGTGACATGTAAGTGTGACAAATGTCATGTGAATCTGTGAATTTGCAAAATGTCAGGAAATCAGTCAGTCTTCTCACCAAACACTGAGAAAACAACGTGCCTATTTTTAACAATTTTAACTTTGCTCAGGGGGAGTTTGTTGCTCAGCCCATGCTGCTGTGCCCTGAGGTTAATGACAGGTTTGTCTCACACAACATATAATCGCTGGCAGTTAGCAGAGCAAGCACGTCATTCAGTGACTCACAGCAGAATTCTGTGTTTCTCTGTCTCCTGATATCTGACTAACAAAAGAAGCTGTAACAAGCCCGTAGTTTAAGAAAAACGACATAACTTTACATTATTACTTTACCAGATTTTGTTTCAAATTGTATGTTTTAGGATCGAGACAGAAAATTAAACTTGGATAAAAGCTGGATTCAATTACTTACATGAAAATGATGTCAGGCTGTACAGTAACTGACAGACTGAGAGCAGTATACTTCATAAAAGTATACCCCTAATATAGAGGAAGATTCTGGGATTTTTTTTCAATAGAGAGTTTGGTGATTTTGACAATGTTCCTGCAATACCTGCAGATTTTGGGGGTTATTTTGGGAGGAGGAACTCATTCTCTGAAGTTAATCTATTCCAAGGATTGGTATCATACAATGGACAGCCACTGTGCAATGACTAGGGACCAACTCCATTAATCCAGTGCATCATTATTCATGTGGTAGAGAGTAAGTCTTTGTTTCTATGGATTTTATTTGTACTTGTCAAAAGTTTTTAAAAAAAAGCTAAGTTATGCAGAGTTAGTTATTTACCATTTAATAAAGGAGAGATCCACAAATCATATCCAGCTAAAGTGCATTCAATAGTTTACATGAAACTGCTTATAAATGTAATTATTAAAATTTCCCTATACAAGATAAAATAAATTCTGTCAAGGTTACGTAAAAGTCACTGTGATATGGAGTGTTCTGGGTAAATTAACATATAGGCATGCAAACAGTAGGAGAGATTAACAGTCTACATGCATGTGTGAAGCTCTAGTTTAACTGTAACACATGTTCTGGTTTTCCATCACAGGATTTCCTCCCCTCCTGTCATGTGCCTCATTACACCACACTGTAATATTTCATCAGCCATTTGACTCAGTGTATACCTCTAAAGCAAACACAAACACATCTAATCTCTGTGAAGCTGGCAAAAAAAAAAACCTTTAAACCCCACTTAGGGATAAAAACTAAGGTGCTGCCTGTTGCAGAAACTCTACCACAGGTTTCAGAATCAAAAGGTTTCACATCTTCAAAAACAAAAGGTATCAAAGCTGGTGCATTACCCCAGGCAGCTAAACAGCCTCACAACCCTGGAATAGCTGAACTCCGGGGAAAATAACGTGAGCTTCACCTGACTAAAGTGAAAAGTTGAAAGGCTTGTGCAACCTTCTTGTTAAGGTGTTCATTTAGGTTGTTTTTTATTATTATTATTCTAGATATGCCGTGTTTCTTGAGGTTCTGTGTTGCATTGTGTTGCATGTCATTGTTGTTGTGTTGTTTTGTTTGTGCATCGCGTCATGTTGCTCCCTGTTGCGTTATATTGTTTTCTGCTGTTTTTAAAAATGCACAAACGTAAACTGGAAATTTACCTGAAAATCTATGCAAAATAAAGAGATGCCAATGGTTTTCTAAACAGAGTTTGGTGCACTTGTCAGTTTATGACCTCTGCTGTGTGTCGGAAGAATTAGAGTCATCAAATACCTTAGTGATAAAATGGGGTGGGTAAAACCCGGCTTTTATTAAATGGGATGAAATATCCTATATTGTGGAAGTGAAATAATAAATTCCCTTATTCCCTTAGAACAGAATAAGTGACTGAGATAGTTCACTTTGATAGGAAATAGCTTTTATAAATATACTGACTCATATCACACAGGACATACAGGATTATACGCTGCACTAAAATGAACCTCTGGGAAGTTCTCTCACAAATTTATTGGAAATCAGATGTTCAAAGATTAGTTTCCTGGGTATGAGAAACCTTTTGAAGTAATTTGCAGGTGTAGGCACAACTTTGAAAGCAAAAGAGAAAATGATGTTGTACAGCACTGCTATCCACAGAGGGACAAGGTCTTGTCGTTGGTGGTGAGACCACTATTTGCTTCCTATTTTTTGTTTAAAAAATCTAGTATGGTCAGTGATATTTTTATTTTAAATTCACAGTTGTTAAAAATCAAGGTGCCATAGAGTAAAGATTTCAACCCAGGCCAGAACATTCTTGATCAAGTCATTTGAGTGTCTGAATCTAACCAACTCAACTAAATCAAAATTCCATGTTAGACATCTTCAAATCTGGTCTTTGATAATATTCATAAATTGCACACTGACGTCTGACATTTAGATTCTAGTAACAAACATGTTGTATAATGCCTGATGCCTGACTGTGCCCAATAAGATACCTTGGTTTCCCAGAAATGGAAACTAAGATATTCCAAATGAGGAAGTTGCATTTATCACACAGTAAAGTGAGTAATCTCATACATCAGAATTTTGCTCATGACTTACAGTCTGCTACAAACCGGTAAAAGATAATTAGGCTCCTGTAAACGTGTGGATACTTTTCTGAGAAAAAAGGTGAAATACAAACAATACAGTGAAACATCTGTCAAATAATAGTGCAGGTTGCCACTGTTTCTCCTTCTCTATGCTTCTGTGCCACAGTAGTTGTGATGCATAAAAGTGAAGTATGTCGTTACAGTCCAGGAATGTGTATGTCCCTATAATTGCCTCATAGTCACTCACAGCTGAACCATCGCAGCTTAGATAGCTGTAAAGATGAACCAATAAAGATGTTTTTTTTATCTAACTATAACATATCTTGTCTTATAAATATCTTTTTATTCATATTTTGTCAATCTCCGACTGCCTTTAGTAAATTCAGTGCTTAAAGGTAGCATCATTATCTAGACACTAGTATGAAAGTGTTTATATTTAATGACGCAAGGACGACAGTTCACAAGAACAAAACTGAATGTTTTGAGGTGGCCACTATTTCAACGAGCTAAAACTGAAATATGTCGTAAACGTACGCGTAAATATAGTTAAAGCACACTTATATCCTTTAAATATTTATACAGCATTTACATTTGGTTTTCACTGCATGTTCTAATGTCACCATTATTTATCGGATTAATAATTTTGCATTATTTGTGTACTGATTTAATTCTTCTAAATTTAACTTTCAGTTGTTGAGGTGGTAATGTTCTTGTGCTGCTGTCCTATTTTTTTTTAACAATATGATTTTTATGTGCTGCAGCAGCCAATATTATATAAACCTTACCTGCATTGTTTTACTTTGTAAGGTAAAATGATAACTTTCTACTTTGCTTTTCTGGTAGACATGACGTTGTCATGTGAAACTGTGTTTATCAGTCGGCTGCATTTAAGTGCCTACTGGATGGTGACAGAAGATATGATATCAGTGAGGTAAAACAAACAATGTATAGCTGCACTAACATGAGGGCAACTTATTTGTTTGTGTCTGTCCATTGCTCTTTTTCCCCGAATACGTCTATGAACTTATGATGAAAAATGCGTCTCAACTTCCTTGTGTCCTAAAAATAGTAATTTTGTGCCACTGCATTTGGGTTGTCATTTCTGCATGTGTCACTGAGTGCTGGGGATTTGCATGGCGTGTCATGCTAAATGCACATGTGTTGATTATTTTTGTTGGATAAGAAGCACTCAGACAGACCTACTCTATTCAAAATGGAAACAAAATATTCAGAATGGCTTGAGTATAAGTAAATATAAGTGTATTTGAATGCTACTGTCTTCTGTTCAAACCAGTGAGATTTCTTTTAATAGTGATGGTCCCCTCACTTCAGAGGACATAAATATAAATAAATTCTTGTGTACCTATTCTAATCACAGCCATCTGTTGTCTAACCCTTAACCTAACCTTAAACCAAGAAATTACCCTGAAATCCAATGATTTACATGGTTAAAAGTAAACAAACAAAACAAACAAAAAAATAAAATAACCCGCATTTTGTCCCACAAGGGCAGTTAGTGCCAAAACCATAAGTCTGACAAATTTATGTCCTCACAACATCAGTAATGCATGTAGAAACACACAGAGTTGACTACACTTGACCCCGTGTTTACTCCTGTCCCGTCTGAAATCTCCAGGTACTTTCCATATGGATGGGTCCTCATTTACTGGTAATCACACCACACAGAAAGCACCGCCTTTTTTGTTCTAAAGGAACCAATCAGAGAGGTTTGTGTCTCACAGCCTGAGGTTAATCTGATCTCTTCTGAGAGTGCAAGCTGGTGTAGCTGGTTCTTGACAAACTTCCCTTCTCTGACTTTCACAAGGTCTTTGAGGAAGATCTGACTCACAATATTCGGACAAATTCTATATGACAAAGTAAAACTAAACAAAAAATAATAATACTAAGCTCAGTGGCTCATGCTAGCATCAGAGTGTATAAAGCTATCACTCATAATTCTTCTGCCGTGTATTCTTTCATGGGAATTTTCACTTCCTTTTCACTTCATTTACTGTCTGCAGTAAACACCATTTTCAGGATTTTAGACGAGTTTATTTTGACACAGTGTATATTGTGTCTTCACTATCTGGCTTTAAAAATACAGAGTTATAAAATAAACACCAGACAATTCATTAAAAATACTTTGTTAGTACACGGATGGACCCCTTTCTGCCTTCAGCACTTCTTTACTTCTTCGTGGCTGGAAATATTCTTGAGATTTTGATCCATACTGACATGACAGCATCATGCAATTTCTGCAGGTTTGTCAGCTGCCAGCCCATGATGGGAATCTCCAGTTCCATTCCAAAGGTGCTCTGTGGGATTGAGATTCATTGAGTCACTTAAATGTCTTTCTTTCACTTTCTGATCCTCAGTTTTAACAGTCATCTAGCCCATGTCTACATGCACAGACCTGCTGCCATGCAATTGGTCAATTAGACATTTGCAAGTAGTTGAACTGGTATACCTAATGAAGTGGCCGGTGAGTATACAAGATTCCTTTTAAATATTTAGCATTGCATAATGTAAAATAGCTTTCTCTAAACCAGACTACCAAAAATACCAGCATTCACAGCAACAGCAGCAGTCTCCTGAAAAATGATGACTCAGAATGGTAATTTTACAGTAGTCATCAGCCTCACTCACATTAGAAGTCTATTAATTTAATTGGATGCGATCCGCACTTGACATCAGAATTTCATGAATACAGGCACCCTCTTATTAAACAGAGAATTGTCACAGGTTTAATATAAAGACACACAGATGGATGAAAATATTTTAGAAAAGCACAAATTAAATATTTTTATTTGTGGAGGTCAGTGGTTCAGGTTATTTCTTGAGCTTACAGTATATCTAGCGGAGAAAAATACCAAAGAAAGTAAACTTCAAGCTGTCCCGAAGTTGGTATCACTGATAGCTAATGAATGAAAGCATTGTGCCCCATTATTTTTTCACCTAGGTAAACTCTTGTTTCATATGAAAGTACCTGGCAGCAAAGCTAGCTCTGATTCTCATTCAAACAACGATTAAAAAAAACCCACCTGCACAGAAGCGTGCGTAAACCTGTATGCACGCAGCTGAATGTAGCTTAAAGTTTTTTAAAAAGCCCCTCTTCCTTTCTCTGTCCTCTGCACTGAATTTCCCCTAAAATTTCTCTTCACAATCACATTACGGTACTGAATGTGATACGGTCTATGACACATCCCATGATTTTCCTTGTTTGGCTTTTTACTCATAGTTTGAATAGAAACTGTCAATCCGAAGGCTGGGCTAAACTATGAAATGTAACAAAATCGCGAATTCTTTAAATTCTAAATGGAGAGCTACATACTGTCACTGACCAAAATTACTTATGCATGAGCTGGTTAAAATAACAACACCAGATTTGATTGGAAAAGCATTCTTTTTGTATTATGGTAGGGTCTTTATCCTACAGTATAAAAAGAGCTTTAAAGACACAATAGATAGCATTAGAGATCATTAAGACAAGTTTAGAATAGGAATAAGTTAAAAAAAAAAAAAAAAAAGGAAAACTACTTCTATGTTAGAATGGGGAATGCTTATATTAAGCTTAAGTCCTGTGATCCAAAAGCTTAAGTTGAGGAGCCACACAGAGGGCTAGTTAAAAGAGAAAAAAAAAGGATTATTGAACTACAAATCATAAAAATGTACTCCAGTATTAGAAAAAATTAAAAATATAACTTTAACAAATACATGAAGCAGTCATTTTTGTGGTTTTGTCACAAAGGTAAGAAAACTAATGCAATGCATGCCTACACTCTACTTGTCATGATTATTTGTTTTGTCTTCTAGAGTGAAATGTTTTCCAGGATAGAGCTGAAAATTCATGAGATATTAACACAAAACATTCTTATTGAGTTCTTTGTAGCATTTTCCGCTGAAACTGGAGTGAGTACAGATGTTATCTTTTGTTTCACCAAGGGGAGACCTGATTAAAAAAAAAAAAATTCTATTAAAAAAAAAAACATGGAACAATATTTTCTATTATTTATTTTTAAGTAAGTCATTTCCTCCATAAGTGATAAATGACATGTCTAGAGTAAAATAAACTACACCCATCAAGTAGTTTAAAACAAAACACAAGGTTTGGATAGATCCTTGCAGCTGTGTGTATGTGTGTGTGGGGCAGGGGAATCTTAGCTGGAGAATAATTAGAACCAGATAAAGTGTTTATCACTGGTTATTGGTGGATATTTTATGGTAGATTATGCACTAAAATAAACAAGATTCTTGTCATTGTTCAGGCAATTTTACAGCTGCTCCCTTCAAGTTGTTTTCAGTCTTTGTGTACATTTTAGTTCCCAGTGATTTTGTATTTTATTGACATGATGCTCATAGGGTGGTCAGCAAAGGCAGATCTATGTCAACATTTTGCCTGACCAACTCTTGTATATGAGGCAAGAATTTTTAAGATGACAAAGATGAACTGGATGCTTCATTGTATCATTTCCCCCGCCTTTTTCTGTGTTTTGTGTAGCGTGAGCAGTGGCGGTTTTTGGTATGGGCGACATGAGCCGTTGCCAAGGGCGGCATCTTGGTGGGGACGGCATCATGGGCATCGGCAAATAAAAAACAGTTGCTGGCACCCATGCTGCCCCAACATCATGCCAGCGCATTTTTGTGATTGCATTGGCAACGATCAGTTTTCTATTGCCCATCTGCAGCCGTTTGCAAGGTGCACGTGCGCCTGCTGCTTGCCACACAGGGAGGAGAGGGGCGGAGCGGCGGGGGCCTCTCTGGCTGGGTGGAGCGGCATCTAATAACCAGCTCGCAAAATAAAACAAAATAAAAACAAACCAACAAACACAAAAACACCAGACATTATGATACAGACTTATAATTTGCACGGAGGTGTTTTCTAAATTCTATCACACACATATACACGAAAAGTGAGCGCGAGGGCCCTCAGTGCGCCTGCTTGCTGCTGCTGCTGCTGTGCTGAAGTCTCACACACAAGGGGAGGGGGGCGGGCTGCTTTCAAATAGAGCACATTTCATTCATAATGTTGTCAATCCAAGCCCATTATGTATTAATTATTTTTTCCTGGGTTGTGCGAAATCCCAGAAAAAAAACAAATCTGTGTTGGTCTGTTACATTATGTTGTGGTGATTCTCATGTATGGCAGGTCATGTATCCTGAAATTAATTAGGAGGGATAGTGAAAAATCTGTTTACGTTTGTTAGCCACTTGGCTATGATAGTAAATAGTAGACAGACAGCAGACACTGATGTCTACTTTACTTAATATACAATTTTTAATATGTTTTGTGTGTGTGTGTGGCAAGTACTTGGTAAGAGTGGGAAGGAAAAACTCCCTTTTCCAGGAAGAAACCTTTAACTGATCCAGGCTCAGTGAGACCACCTACCCACTATGACTGGTTGGGGATGAGGGGAAAGAGAAGAGAACAGAGAATGCAGAAAGCAGTGGTAGAAACTACTGCTCTACTGCTTTATATTGTGTTTGTCTAACAAAGCTAAAGCTACTTTTTGATTTTTATTGACTATTTTGAAGTTCGAACTGCATCTGTTACATTTCCCTAAGTCAACATCCAGTTGAGGTGACAGAACAAGTAAGAAGAAATGTGAAGAAAACAGGAAAAACATTTAAAACATTACAAAATTAATCTCCAAATAAACAGGAATGGTAAGAAAGCATTATTATAATGTACCAAAGTAATCCTTTGTCACTGGATGAAATTACAAATCATATTTCCTTTCTGTATTAAAAATAGTCAATCTACAGCTGACTAGTTAATAGTTAAAGTCAAAAGTGCTCTCCCTTCATTGGCTATGAATCAGTCATTCATTTTCTTCTTTTCTGTGTTTCTCAGGAACATAAACATTCACACTCGTCATTGGTTGCCATGTCCACCAATGAGATACTGTTGCCTGGTGATTCAGATACTTCCCACCAGTCAGCTGTCTACTTTTATTTATTCACTGTGACTCATCGCCCTAGCATTAATGTGGCTGCTGATTGGGGGATTCAAAATACCTGTCTCTGCTTGTGATTGGTTGGTCTATTCTTGTAGCGCTATATAAACAGAGCTGAGATTTTGTGACTATGCTCAGAGTGAAGTAAGCGTTCCCACTGCATGTGCTAACAAATAAAAGTGAAGCGATGGGAAACTGATTCTTTGGCACATATAGTCACATGTTGATCCCCAATCTGATAGTTAGATGACTTTTATTCCATCTAGAAAAAACATGAAATAGAGGTGAAAAACGTACTTTCTTACTTTTCCTTCAAGTCTCCAACCAAAAAATGCGGAATATTTTTGGTTTTCAAACGTTACTTTTCAAGTTGTAATAGAATAAAAAGAATTACTCCCATATTAAGCTTACAAGTTTTTTAGATGGAGGTAAACCTGCTTAAAAAGAAATTTAAAGACACCCAAATTAAGGGAAACAGTTTTATTTCTTGATGGCTTCATATACACATAGTTGCCTGAATACATTTCTTGACAAAGTTTAAGTTGCAGATGCAATAAAATTCATAATATAAAGCTTAAAAGCCAGCTTTGCCCAATTTTATGGTCACCCAAGGTTGTGCTTGTAGTCAGAATACTGACATTGTGGTCCAGTCCTATAGAAGCACTCTGGCACTTTTTATTTTTGCATATTTGTCAAAATTCATATTTCAGATCATCAAACAAAAATATACAATTCAGTTTATATTACGGGAAAAAACATATCCAAACCTGCCAAGTGTGAAAAAGTAATTTACCCCTTGTTAAAATATGATTTAACTGTGATTCACAAGATTTTTTTGAGAAGCTGAGTTCAGTTTCACTCTCCACAGGCTAATAGATCTCGTGCCATCATGCCACCATCTAAAGAAACAGCTGGACGACATGTCATTGACATCTATCAGTGTGCAAAGGGCTACAAAGTATTTTCTAAGTTTTTTGTACACACAGTGAGAGCCATAAATGGAGTGTCCTAGTCAAAGTCCAGACTCATATCCAAATGAGATGCTTTGGCATAACCTTAATCAGGTCATTCATGCCGGTAGGCTATGATCAGTTTTTCCCCTTAATAAATCATCATTTTAAAAAATGCATTTTTATTTACTCAGGTTATCTTTGTTATGGTACTGAGTCTGTGACCCACCATTTATTTTGGACTCTTTAGTTCTTTTAGTTGTTTTTCTGCTTTGTCTAATATTTGTAGTTTCTGGTTTTGTCATCTGGTCTTTAGGGTCTGTTTCCCCTGTGTTCCACGTTCCTTGTTTTGTCAGCCTTGTCATCATGTATGTTTGTCTCTTGTCCCCACGTTTGTTGTTCCCTTTCTGTCTCCCCAGTCAGCTTTGTTCCCCTGTCTGTTATTTCCTCCAGTCCCATTGTCAAGCCCGTCACAGTCTTTGTCTCCTTGGTTATTGTACTTCCTGTTTTATTTTGAGAGTCTGTCATCCTGTGTTCAGTGTGTTCAGTTTTGCTTTCCCTGTCCTCTTAGTCTCTATTAGTTCCAAATACTTTTCACAGCACTGTACAGTTGCACTCTGCAGCATGATGTTGCCATTGCTGAAAGCATCTACAGTGGGTACCTGAAGCTAAAAACACATTAGCATCAGATTATGCCTATAGGTATATATCATAACATATTCATAAAATTATAACAAATACAATTTATATTGATAAAATAATATGTCTACCATTAAGATGTTTTCAACAACACATTCCTTCCATTCCCTGTTTAACCTTATGTTTTCCTTTTGAAAAGCAGCTCAACAAGCAGCGATATATTTATGCCATGCTCTTTAAAATTATGTCATTGTGGATTGTGTACTGCCCAGGTCAGGATGTTTGCTGACCTCAATAATTACTGACTGAAAGGTTGATAATGGTCCCAGCATTCACATGAAAGTTCATTTGTATTGCACCACCTATCTAAACACTGTTCCACACCCTTGGATGGCAACGGTATTCCCTGATGGCAGTATAGCCTCTTTCAGCAGGAACATCCAGCCTTTAAAGTAGGCGTTTCAACTTGGAGGTGTTCATTCTATTTAGTCACAATGACTCATCCTTCTCACACTGCCAGCCCAGCAGCTCATCTTCTACACATTGAATGGCTATTCTTGTACAGATATATAAACACAGCAGAGATTTTGCAGATGTGATTTACAGAAAGAAAGCAAGGCAGAGAGAAGCGTTTTTTAAATTCAGATTTTTATGCTAAAGCCAAAATTTTCTAATGATAGTCATTGTTCCCACATTCAGCCTATAAACCAGGGGTGGGCAATGAATTTTTACCATGGGGATAAATGAGAAACTGGGACTTTTTTAGAGGGTAAACCTGGTGCATAAACACACACTCAAACAAATGAATGCTGAATCCTGATGAATCGTTTAACTGGCAAAAAGATGGCAGAAGATCTCAGATCAATGTGTGAGATTTGCTATAAAAAAAAAATAAGTATGATCCACAGAAGGCAAACCTCCCAGCTTACCAATAATCATTTTTATTTAGCTTATAGAGCACTTAAATACTTCTAGGTTTACAAAAGATTTGCTGCTAATGTTTTAGTGCCCAGCTTTAGAGGTCTTGTCGAATCCATGGCTCATCTAGCAAGTGGCTGTTTTTGCAAATGCAGTGAGTTTAACCTTTACTATAACATATAATTGAGGGGTAAAGTGCTCCATGCCACCTGCTCATTCTCTATCTTTGCCAGCTTTGCAGTGAATAGTCATTGCAGGGGCCCATAAATTCAAGCAACCTGCATATGCCCCCTTTATAATGAGCACCTCTTGCCCAGTCATAGCTCCTCTGACTGTGTTGCACTTGAAGTATTGAAGTTTTCAAAAGCACATCTGTTGTTATCTATGACAGTTTTTTTTTCCTGTCCCTTGTTACTGGTTTTGTTGCTTAAAGAATTTTGGCTCTTTTTTATAGCTCATTCTTGCAGGTAAGTTTTCCAGGTTCTTATTTTTTATTTGACTTGAAACTTCCCCATGGGTGTCCTAAGTGGTTTTTATATGTGCAAAATTATCCAAATGCCCCAAACTCACTTGTTAAATCTTAATTACTGAAGGGTACTACAACACTCAACATTGATTCCCTGCACAAAACCTGACTGTATGTAAAAACACAGTCAGACTGAAAACAAACTATTTCATTTTGGACTTTTGACACAGTCCTTTAACAGACAAATGTATCTAGTCCTTGCTAAATGTTTTAACTGAAGGCAATTGTTTGAAATGTAATTACATATAATAACAACTGAATAAATAAGGACAGGTACAGAAAGCACTTCTCATCTTGTATCCCTGAGACAAAAAAGGAATTGCAACACTTCCGGATGAGATCACAGACGACAACGTCAGTGTGAGTATGACTGTGCAGTTTCAAATTTCAACATGTCCGCCTGATGTCCGGTTTGCTAAAAAAACGAAAAGAAAAGAATGCCAGCACCTTCTCTAAACTCACCAGCAGCCTTACCACACTGTATGGGGGGATGTATACGTGTGTGTTTGCATGCCTCCTCCTCTACAACATGCTTCTCCATTTTACCCAAGCAGAGTTTTCATTTTCATGTGTATGTGGGTTGCAAAAGCCTTTTCATGCAAACAGAAAACCCTTTCTTTACTTTTAACAGAAGAAAACCAGCATGTCTTTTTCATGACAGGAAAACACTAATTTGTGTCTCGTTATGTTCCAAGTGAGTAGACCATTTTAAGACGGATCATAATTCATTAAATTCCTTTTTTGAATTTAAATGTTGTAAATGTAGACAGTTTTTAAAAAAAATCTTTACTTGTTTGACTTTGATGTCACAAATAACACAAAGTGCAAAACAACAAACTAACAAAAATAGATCTGACATTTAAAGTTTGCCATGGCCACATCATATGCCCCACACCGCTTATGCAAATATTATCTACTCAACAACTTTCAAAATAGCACATTGTGTCACATTTGTCTGTGTATGGTTTCACATGTCAGGATGCATTCTAATTACTTTGTATCAAATTAATGTGACCATTGAGCACAACGCAGCGTGCCAACTTTACACCTTTAAACCTTGACGAATAACAAAAGTGGTCACGAAAAATATCAAATATGAACTCTTTATTAGTCACAGATGCACATGATGCATTTCATTTTATGCTGAATGAGCTCTTTGAATGCATTTCAAAAGCATTCCCCTTATGATTCAGCAGCCACTTTTGCCTATAAACCAGCGATCATTTGGAGCTGTAACTTCATTCCAGCGGAAAAATAAAATAAAACTTTTAAGTAAAACTGTAAAATGACACTACAAACCCTCGTGACCAAATTCAGTTTTCCTTTCAGGCAAAGAGGCCATGTGGAGTGCCAGTGGTTACCTCTGTGCCTCAGCTCTTCCTCTTTGATGAACATATTTCACTGAACTGCTAACGCCAACAATGACAAGAAAAAAAAAGAGAATGTCTTCAGAGAAAAGTCTCGATAAGTTGACAACCATTTCATAAAACTAATGACTTATTTCTGACAAATTACACAGTAATTCACCTTTAAATGTCAGTCCTAATTTGTTACAACTTGCATGTATTTCTCTTTGTGGAGTCCAAACTAAAACGTCCCTCTTGCAACATTATGTAGCTTTGATTTTGCTTATTACTGGTCATGATGAGAACATGTTGTTATTGACTAGTGATAACATGTTAATCCTAAATATATCTGAAATATATTTATTGGCAATATATTAACATGTTGCCTTATAATGTCTACTCTTTCAACACAATATCCACTCACAGTTTAACCGTACTCTACATTGTTTTTAAGTATGATTATGCTGACGCTCTGGAGCACATGGTAAGGTTAGGAAAAGTTTAGTATTGTCTAATCTCATGTTAGCATCATTTTCATGCATGAAAGGAGATTGGGATATTGTCCAGAGTTGTTCTCTTTCACATGTACTGGAGCACATGGTAAGAGATGCTCTCTCCTCTGGGAATACTACATTTGGGCTAGATAAGAGTGCTAGCTGGATAGTGTGCAGTAGGCAGGACACATAATGTGCATAATAATGCAAATTCTTCAGAGAGAGATGCCAATTATATGCCACATATCCAGCTGATGATTGGGCTAGCCTCATGTATCTGATGATTGTCAAATGCAGATGCATCACTAAGGTGTTTAGAAGATTTCAGAGCTTAAGTGCATATGTGAACATGACTTGAGAAATGACATTGCTATTCAGAATAAACTTGTTAAAAATTGAAACATTACATTTTTGAACTGTAGTCGAGTTTGCATAAGGTTAGGCAAAGTGTATGACTCAAACACTACAAAGTCCCATCTGTGGCTAGTGGTAAGCAAAAACCTGTGTCATGTCAGGAGTCACAATCTTTACTTGAATTTAAAATCAAATGCTGTGAGTGCTTAAAAAGGTTTAATAAAGCTGTAATCACTGCAAATGGATGGTGGACTTGCCAGACATTGTAGTTTTTGTCTTATTAATCAGAAACTGATTGCACTATGCTTCCTTCGAAACACATTTGCTGTTGTAATTTATTTGCATAAGGTAGTTGTAGAAAAGGGCACAAGTTTGTCTTGTGACAGCAGAAGTGGATGTTTGATGTTTAGTACTCCTGTTCCTAAGTCTGGCTTTTCTACAAAAAGGAGATTTAAGTTTAGCTGAGGCACACCTCGTGCTTTTAGGACACTACTTATTTTCCAAGACTGTAGTCCTCTCTGTCTCCACTCCATGTACCCTTAAATATGCTTTAACTGTGCCACCACAAATAAAGAACTTGAAAGCCCTTTTTAAAAAAACCAAAAATGTTTCCATTAAATGTCGTTGCTGAATGAAATCATGAGCCTTAATTTATTGTACTGTTAAGCGTGACAGCGCTCATAATACTGGAGAAATGATTTGTAAATGTAATCAATAGGTTGCTCAGTTTCATCTGCTGTGTTTCCTTCCTTGAGCTGTGCGATGGAGGCCAGACCAGGTGTCCTTTTTTCTACCCAGCTAGGCAAGAGTTTCAGAAAACTGAGCCAAACGGAAAGAGAAACTAAACCCAAAATATTTCTCACATGAATCTTTTCATCCCTGTCTCAAACTCTGCAGAAACGCCTTCCTTCCTGTCTTCTTCCTCCTTCTGTCTTTTGTGTCTTAGCTGGTGACATTTACGCCTGAAAAGTTATCATCATATTTCAACCCTGCTGCAAATACTTTGATTTAGACAAACAAATTATGTTTTAAAAAAGTATTACTTTGGTAATAATAAGTCAAATAATGGCAAATATTTTAGCTAAAATGTAAAAAAGCAGACCTCAGAGTTACAGTTGCAGATTTGTATTTGGAGTGATAGAATGTCAATAAGTGCAAATATGTGGCTTTTCACAGAGTAAACATATCAGAGATTGAATCTTATTTTGAATCTTTCATAGTTTAAGGTTCCTTTCATATCATGTTGTACATTTCATTTTATATACCCATGATTGTGAGTAAAACGTTCTCTAGCATCACTCTATCCTTCAGCTGACTCAGACTGGCTGGTTTTACTCATGTCCTTGTTGCTTAAAAATAAGAACAAAAAGAAAAACATCACACTGCAAATACGCAAAAGGTACAACTTTTATTTTGAAGGTAAATTTCTGGTTTGTGCCACACTTAAGCAGTTGGCAATTTTTAGCAGAGAGGTTGACACCATCCTTGCAAACCACAGGTGTCTACAGCAATCTGTTTGCAAGCAAACTAACTGTAAGGAGGTTTTCAATGCAGTAAAATACCTCTGTACAACCAATTTCGCCTAGTGACCGCCAGTTATCTCCAACTAGTTGGGGAATACACCCTTTTAATACTCCACCCATTGTTACCAAGGGGCTACTGACCAATCTCTGTAGCAACTACTCGCTTAAGAGTCCGGTTATGCATATTCTTTCTTAAAGACCAGTGGTGTCCAGGTCACGAACGAGCTCCAGGACTATGTGACTGGAGCCTAGCCTTTACCACATTTAGCAAAAAATATTCTCATAGTTTGAGTGATAGTTATGACAGGGCAGATTATGTTGTCTGCTAACACTGAAGTCAGATACGATGTTGTTTCTGTTTGTTTTTCTAGAGCAGATTTTCTACATTTTGATGACCAAGTCCTACGTTAAGGAGACAGCATATAGCCGAAAGCTGTGCAGGTAAACTCCACTTTAATATAGTATTCATGATTTGTCTGTTGGTGGTTTACGTTGGTGGCTGTGCTTTAAGAACTGTTTTATATTTTTTAACCATTAGCGAGGTGGCTGTTGGATTCCTTGACACCTACTGTAGTCTGCTGTCGAAGTCAATGTATGAATCTCAAAAGGTTTGAAATGGTCTCATTCTGCCCTGCTGTTTTATAGTATGATATGAACTGTAGATTAATTAAATGTACAGCAGTACACTTTTTTCCCCCCCTCGGTGCCCCTAGAAGCCAAATAAAACGTTGGCACCATCGGCACTCAGGCTGCACTTTGGAAGCACAGGAAAAATATGGAATTTTATCATTTTAATTGAAAAACAGGTTAAAGAAACAGCAATGTGGAACTAAAATACATGAGCGTTTCTCATCTTCTACGACCATGAATAGATTCAACTTGGAAAAGCTCACATAGTTTAGCTTGGCTAATTGATTTTCTTATTTGAAAACAAACAATTATAAACTATAAAAATTCCAAAAAGTATTTACTACAATATGAGACTAAGAAAAGCAGGACAATTTCACATTTATCTATGAAATGTTGCCAATCGGCCATTAAATGAATCATCTCTGTGTCTCCATTTGTTGATTATAGTTAAGAAATCAAATTTAATTGCTAGAAATATACAAAATGTTTGACATTTTGATGTTTAGCCTCCATGACTTCCTCCATAAAAGGGTTGCTGGTACTGAAATATCCTACTTCTGCATTTAGTTCTGAGACATTATAGACATGATTGGCACAACCCAAAGAGGTCATTTATCAGTAAAATATAAGCATATATAACACAATAAAACACACCGTATTTATTTTTCCCAAGCGACGTTTCCTCATATTTAATGTGGGTAAATGCAACAATATTCTATAAAAAGATTTCTGTTGAAGCACCCTTTGGCTTTGCTTGCTTTCTCTTTCTTACT
>VURO01000283.1:46669-75418 GCA_015108175.1 Pelvicachromis taeniatus | reverse complement strand
TTGGGGTTTGTGTTGTTGGGGGGGGGTGGGGGGGGGGGTGGGGGGGGGGGGGGGGGGGGGACACTGCTCTGGTATTAGGCTGTAACCAACTGGGATATTTCTCCACACGCAATAGAAAACTGATGGAGCTATTCCATGGTAATAGAAAACGTAGATGACCAAAGAGCTTATTTCAAAGTTCCTGTTCAATTATTATGACCACACTGAAAAGAAATTCAACAGTATGATACATATAGTACACAACCCAGTAGTTTATACTAGATTATATTGGCTGTGCTGAAGTTTGGAAACAAAAGTACAGCAATTTCAATACAATGAAAGATGTCAGCTAGAAAATAATATGTGTAACTGTGGCATATGGAACTGGTCTGTCAATATGGAAAACCAAACACCTACAGGAAGGAGGCTCTACTCACACAATTTGTAAAAATGAATAAGAAAAGAAATAAATCTGATAAACTACAACTAAGAAATTAATATTGCAGTATGTGTAGCGAACATTATCCAGTGCTTGGTGACATGACACAGATGGTTGTGTATCATGTGATAACTGAAAAACATGGCTCGCTTCCCACACATAAAGTCATGGAATTACAAAGTAAAACCTCTGGGTGTTGAGGTCTGCACTGTATTATATTTATCAAATCAAATATCTCGGTGGCAAATATCACAGCACTGAACTGCTCCCCCGTCTGCAAGCACAATAATGAGAGTGAGTGTACTAAATAGTGTCTGGCCTTTGCAAGTAATTAGTGTTGCCAAGTGCATATGGCTGTTTTGTGTTCAGGCACGTGTTTTGGGCAGGTTGAGGCTTTGCCGACGCAGTGCTCATGCTGCAGGAGACTTACCATATGGACGTCATTTGGGTTGTGGGGTAATACAAAGCATGTCAGGTGAACGGATGAGTTATGGGATGAGATTTAGAGCTGGTGTTTGTATTTCACACTCGGATATTCAAAACATCCAAAACCTTTCATGCAATTTATTTATTTTTGATTGTGTGTCATCACTGCACTCTGTGAATAGGTTTCTAGCGCATGAAACATATAACTCAGCTTGACTTCTTTTTTTCATGCCCATTGCCTTTTTCAAAAATTTTATATTAGAGGGAGAAAGGCGTGAACTTGGACCTTGGTTAAAAGTTAATAGAATTTAAAAAATACACACAAACTGCTTTTATATTGCTGTTAAATTAAACATAATGAATTATTCCTTAAAAGCATGATAAAGGACTGACATACACGTGGTTTATGACATATACCTGTATGTCAAAGGTTACGGGATCAAGGGAAGAAACAAATGTTACTGTGTCACGGATGGATGACATGAAATGAACTGTAAAGCAAAGATAGTTTGGGGGGTGGGGTCACAACAGAGCACCAGCTTAAAAGTACAGAATCTTACAAAAGACGACTAAAGCCACCAAAAAAACATGCTTAAACATTCAAATCCAAAATTTTGAGATTTTATTTTAATGATATAAATAACTGAAATCATTTAAAGAAAAACTTAAATGTCTGCCTTTGTGCAGCTCTGTAAGATTTCATTTTAATCAAATGCTTTGAAAATATACACAACTATGCAGAAGGTTGGTTACTTGAATTACTCAGAATGTAAACGTCTTACTTAAATCTCATGCTGATATGAATAGTTTTCATTTGAACATCATTTCCCCAAAGAGATAGTTTTTATCAAAACAGCATGTTGCACAGTCACCAAGAATAAACAGAAAAGCTGTTGCTCCTTTGTTTTAAAAGAACCAAAACATTATTAAACCATAAAAAAAAATAATTTTTACAGAAATTGGTTGGGTTGTAACAGAAATTGATGGACAGAAACTGAGAAGACATGGTTTTAATGCTTTACATGAACCGCTTAAGGGCAGGATAACGGCACTCTGACATTTAACACTGGTGAGACATATACCCAGTAACCCGCTCGCAAATGAATAATCTTGAATTTAACTGGACACTGTGAAAGAGGCAGGAAGACAGAGAGCAAGGAGCAGAGTGAGAGAGGTGTCAGGGAAATGAGAATTTCTACTTTTAAAAAATGTGTGAAATCCAGCAGTTGAGATTTTGTATTGATCAGTCGCTGAAGGAACATCACAAGTTTCAAGGACTTGGCGCTGGAAAGTTTAAGTTCATCGATTACACAAGTCATGCACACCAACTTGCAAGGAAGGAAGCTTAAGTTTATCACTAGCTCACTCTAAAATCTCCACGCTACTCTTACCTCTGTGATGTAGTGATGGAGACCTGCACTTAGTTAGCATCAATATGAGACTCAAGCAGGTCTTTGGGGCTTACCATGAATGTGAAATGAGAGGGTGCTTAAACATACATGCATCTTAAAATCGTCAGTATTTCACAACACACCTTTGTTCATTTTAATTTGGTACTGGGACGAGTGAACAGGTGTTCCCATCTGCATAAAATCTGTTCAAAATCCATATGGATTTGTTTGGCTTCATTTAATTTATGTAATGTATCATTATGATCAAATTGACTGCTGCACCAAATGAGACACTAGGTGTATAATATCAGGTTCTCAAAATTTAGGATTCATCTTCTTTAGAAGTTATGGTCAATTTTGTAAACTATTTTGTATATAACAAGCAATTCAATTCTGTTCAAATCAAGTCAAATAATTTCAGTTCAACTGCATTATATTTATATAGCACTATAGATCACAACAACAGTCACATCAATGAACTTGATTTTTGTACGGTAAAGATCACACAATAATTCAGTCAATCAAAACTTATATCACAAGTGTGTCTCTAATTCACGCCACTGAACTGGAGAAATAGTTGGTCACGGACTGTCACCAACAATACTCAGTAGAATGAATCCAACTTCTCTGAGAATCTTTTTTTTTTTTAGCTTTTCTAGTTAGAGAGCTCCTGCCTGAAAATACATACAGCATAGGTCTGATAAAGGGTATTAGGATGCTGAATTAATAGAAAATACAATATATACAGAGGGAAGCATTTAATTTTTTTAAGGTAAAAGACTACTTAAGGCACTCATACTGGAAGAAGATAAATGTGCTTCCATTCCAATGGGGCTTGTGCCCAGGACTAGGAAGTGTACTGTAACCGATAAGACAAGAAAGCCCTGAGGAGGAGCCATATTTTCAGTTGCTGTAAGTGTGAGCTCATATTGTTTCTACCTACTAAATAAAAGTGTTTCTGGTTGCCTTCTTTTGGACTTGACACTTATGTATTCTCTTAGTCTATTTTTTCAGCAAAGTTTCAAAGCCTCTGCGGTCTCACATTTTGATGCTTTACTCTTTGTGCCTATGTTAGTGCATAGTCCAAAGGAAAAAAAAATAGGCCATGGTGAAATTCACAGCAACACAGGTGATCTACCTTACCTTTACTTGGGAGCTGTAAATACTGCCGGTCAGCTCTGCCTGCTGGTTCCCGAATGTTCAGTCCTCATCAATTTCGCTAAAGGCTCGTCAGGCCCCTCAGCAGCTAGGCTGCTATCTAAATCCGAGCTGCAGTATTATCAGCTACATACTTCTCCACCCCCACGTTACATTACTTTTGCAGGAGAGTCATGGCAAGCGTATTAGACTTAACACAAACTACAGCAACATACAGTTCAAAGTTGTCTTTAGTAAGAAAAAATAAAACATGCCTCTTAATTTTAGATTCTTTAGATGGAAACCAAGTCAATTCACTAGAATATGTCTGAGAAGCACTGCGTTGTGTGGTCTTAAAGAAAGTCTGACCCAGCTATATTTAAAGTAAATGGTTCCCCAATATTTTGATCTTCTAAAAGTTCTTCTTCATATATTTGATGTTTCCCCCCTCAGATATATATAACTGTTTAGCATTTTTAATTTTATCCCTAATGGGTAACAGCCAAAATGATGTAAGGTGGCGTATAATACTTTTGACTTTAAACATGTAACATTTTATTTCAGTTTACTCTGAGGCTGCAGAATGTGTGTGTAAATACAAATTGACACATTATGTAGTGAAGGGGAATTAATTACCAGCTATTTACCATGTCCACATACATAACCAGCAGTTACAAAGAAATATCACTGTGGCACAAACATGCAATGTTCCCTACTTTCAGCTCTTTTTTGGTCTCTACCAGCTCACCACTGTGATTCCCAGTTGCTGTGTTCCTTAACTTTTTTGGAATCTGCTGACTTGAGGTAAAGCTGAAAGCTGGATAACCAAAAACAGCAAGCTTAATATTGACCCAGGTTATTTCTTTTGCCTCCACCTTTTGCTGCTGCTGTCAAATGAAAGTATAATCCAACCCCTCCTGTAACACTTTGTCACCATGATGAAAGTATCCAACAAAAAACCTTCAACAGCATTAGACACACTGCCAACACATCACTGGTCTCCTTACACCTCCAACCTCACCTCTCACACCTCAGCAACAGAGCGTCATGCACTTACCGTTGCTCATTACACCTCCTCAATCACCCCGTAAGTAACTTCTGTTTAGTGAGCAATTCAGTACTTTTAAAGTCTAGTACTGTGACACAACAGCCCTAAACAAGTTATGTGTGTATGTGAGTGCAAATGTGATTTTGTTGGTTTTTTTGTGTTCTTTCCCTGTCTACGCTTCTTATTTGCTTCCTGTCAGACATATCCAGTGTTTTCTGAATTACTTTATCAGTCTCTCACATCGCTGTGGAGGAATTATGCATAGCTCTCTTAACCTCCTAGGACATGGCGTCCACATGTGGACATCACATTTTGGATTGCCTAAACCAAAATACAACATTTTGCTCTACAAGGGCCTGATATCTTCTTAAGAGGACATTATTCTGCCACTGTTCGACTGAAATTTAAAAAGAATGTCGTCATATGTGGATCTCATTTTTCTCAGAAACAAAAATCAGGTAAAAAATAAAATAAAATATGGTAATTCTTTGTTTTTACATTCATCAGGTCCCAATCAGCCCAAATAGCAAAGAGAAATTAAAAATGCATGCCATGAATGAGTTCAGGTCTTAGGAGGTTAAAGGCCTGCCACGGCATCTTAATCAGTTTGCAGTCTGGACTTTGACTTGGCCATTGACACATTGATTCTTTTCTTTTTCAGCCATTCTGCTGTAAATTTGCTGTTGTGCTTGATATCACTGTTCTGTTGTATTACCCAATTTCAGCCATGTTGTCAGACAGATGGTCTCACATTTGCTTCTAGATTACTTTGGTATACAGAGGAGCTCATGCTTAACTCAATGACTGCAAGTTGCCCAAGTCCTGTGGCTGAAGAAAAGTCCAAATCATCACCCCTCCACTTACTTGTTTAACAACTGTTAAGAGGTGGCCAAACAACTTCACTTTGGTCTTGTCCAAACAAAGGACATTATTACAGATTTCTCATGGTTTCCAGGAAAAAACACAAAATTGCTTACTGTCCTGAACTTTCACATTTAGCATCTTAACTGAGCCTTAGAGTCTCTACAATGTAGTTATTGAGATTTCTCTGAGCATGCATGATTTAACCATTGGATTATTTTGCTAGGACCTCCACCTCTCGGAAGTCTGGCATCCGTCTTGAATATTTTCCACTTTTTAATATTTTTTATTATTTGATTTTTTTTTTTTAACTGTAGAATGAATCTACATTGTTTGCTTCTTTAAGACCATTGCTGATGTTTTTCCTTTTGGCCCTTTTGTTAACACACAAAAGACCTACAAACCACCAAAACCTATGTTTTTATAGAGGTGCTCACACTTGCTGATGTTAAGTTAATCAAGTGGTTCTGATTAACAGAAACTCACTGCCACTCACCCCCTTAATTACTACAGAACCAGTAAGAACATCCTTAACTTTTCACAGGACTGTACACGCAAAGGTTTTGGGACACCTGGCTCTACAGACCATGTATCTTTGTAATTTGTACAAAAGGAGAAAAACATGCTGTAAATCATAAAAAAAAAAATATTCCATTTGAATGTTTGCTTTTTGAGAAATGTTGCTGGCTAAATAGTTGAAAAACAAATTCTTTTTATGTCTTTCGTGCTTTCTGTGACCCCATGTTGTTTTAGTACCATAACCAGCCGCTTAGTTCAGTCATGCCTCAGGCTAACTGAAACTGTCAACATTAAAACATGTCACCACTCTGAATAATATGGGAACAATGTGGAAAAGATTAAAGGTTCATGTTTTGATATCAACATCCCACTTCATTGCAATCTTAATACAGGAGGTTTGACGCCTCCTTTATTCTTTTGGACCTTAAAGCGTCAGGTTTTCCACCAAGTGTAACTGAAAAGTATAATCAGAAATTAATCTACTAGTCATATCTGCATTTCCTTTCCTTCCCGTTCAAACTTCTTCAAGCATCAAAATTTTAATATGCAGCATGAATGGTTTATGTCTTTTTTTTTCTACTTCATTGTCAGTGACTTTCACTTTTGTACCCTTCATGCATGCCACATTAGTGATGCTACCCTGGTTTCCCCTTAACATGATGTTTATATAAATGTTTATATAAATAATGAAAATTATATATATATATATATATATATATATGAATCCCACTCAATTTCAATATAAATTTGCTGTAATTTTATATTGAAATTGGTTATATATAATCTATTTTAAGTATGTTTACTATATGTTAGACAGCTCAGTTGTCTTAGTGCTGGTCTAAAAAAATATTGCCTTCAGAAAACTTGAACTGACTGTCAGAAGAAAACGGAAAATTGATGTCCACGTACGCAACCAACAAATCTCATTCTGTGACTAATTCACAAATTGCCTTGAGACCAACACAAAAAGATCTGTCAATACATTCTATTGCTGGATTTCTTAGTACAAGTTTGTTTTTCTCTCACCTATAATTACTTTTCTTGCTTCTCCAACATGCACAGGTGCCACATATAGTTATGCATGTGCCGAATAGGAGCCAGCATCTTTTTGTTGTAATTGATGTATTCTGAAACAGAACAACAGACCCCTGAGCTGAAGCTCAACTTTGGTGAGCAAAGTGGATTTATTGAAAAGATCCTTAGAATTCCTCACCTGAAGTGGAAAAAAGGGGAATATACTGTTCAGACTGGTTCAGCAAGTGCTTTGATGGGCCTGGTTGTACTTCCCATTGCTTTCATGTAAAAAACAGGCTATACTACACAGAATACAAAGCACTATAACATTAAAAAACACATTTGCACTCATTGGCTACTCTTATGGGTACACCTAGTCAACTGCATCTGCCAATCACATGGCAGCAATTTAGTGCATTTAGGCATCTAGATATGGTTGGGACAGCATGTTTAAGTTCAAACCAAGTAAGTTAAAAACTGAAAGAAAGATGATGTAAGTGACTCTGAATATGATATGGGTGTTGGTCCCAGAAAATATTTCAGAAACTGCTGACCTACTGGGATTTTCTCACACAATAACAATCTCTAGGACTTACAGGGAATGGTCAGAAAAAACAGAAAATAATCCAGTAAGTGGGACATCTCTGAGTGCTCTGTTGATGCCAGAGCTCAGAAGACACTGCTTCGAGCTGATAGGAAGGCAACAGCAATTTAAATAACCACTCTTTATGACCAAGGTAGTCAGAAAGGCATCTATGAAGGCACAACACATTGAATTCTGAAGTAGAATTGCTACAGCAGCAGAGGACCATGCTGAGATTTACTCCTGTCATCTAAGAACAAAAACCTAAAGCTACATTTCAAATGGGTTCACCAAAACTGGACTATAGAAGATTAGAAATTTGCTTTGTATGACGTATCTCAAACACCAACCCATCCTACCACGTATCAGCAGTTCAGGCTGGTGCTTGTGTAATAGTGTGGGGAATATTTTCTTGGCGCACTTTGGTCCCATTAGTACCACCTGAAAATCATTTAAATACCACAGCCAACCTGAGTATTGTTCCTGACCATGTCCATGACCCTGTATAACCACAGTGTGCCCCTATTCCAATGGGTGCATCCAGCAGGATAACGTGCCATGTCACAAAGGTCAGACTCATTTTTTGAACATGACAATGAGTTCATTGTGCTAAACTGTTTCAACACTCAGCAGATCTCAGTTCACCAGAGCACCCTTTGGATGTGGTGGAACTGGAGATTCACACCATGGATGTGCAGATGATGAATCTGCAGCGAAATTGGTGATGGCATCATGTCAATATGAACCAAAGACCCCTTTTTATCTGTGCCATGAAGAATTACGCAGTTCTGAAGAAAAAGGAGGTCCAAACCATTACTGCCACGGTTTATCTAGACACAAAGTGGCCAGTGAGCGTATTAAGATTTTAATGATCTTGGTAGGGTTGAAAAGAACATTTTCCCACTGCCCAAAGTGACGTCAGAGTGCCGCCTTTTATATGTATATTTGTGGACGTCCAATGTTGGTCCACTAAAAGGGCTGTTTTGTAACGCCAGGCGACATCTACTAAATGCCTAGCATTGACATCTGTAGGACTTCCATGTCTATTTATAGTCCAAATGTAGTCGTCTTTCCAGCGTCAAATTTAGACTCGTTTCTTTGGTACACATTTTTCCAGAGGGTGGAAGATGTGTTTTCTATATGCTGCCAGTTACTTTTTCTGTAGCTGTTTTTCACATTTGTATCCATTTCCAGTTATCATGTGCAACTGAGACAATCAAATTAAGTTATTGGAAAATGATCTGGAAGAATATCGCACCTTCTCAAATGGAACTAAATAATAACAAGTTATGTGTGAAGGAATGCAAAGTGATCAGCCGACATCTGCAGGGTGGATTTCAAGCAGAAATGTACCCAGCTTCTCACTTGCAGTTTGCAAAATGTGCGCAACGACAAAGGCTGTCGAGCAGCTAGTCGCGTTTATACATACACACTTGCGCAAACTTCTCATACTTTCCGTCGCAACTTCTCTCAGGATTTCCAATTTTTTTCTAAATACTTTTACCATTATTATTTTACATTTTAACATGGATTTCAATGTTTTATGTATTTCAACAAATTTTAATAAATGACAGTTTTAAACTTGTTACAGACAAATAAGTCGATTAACTGGAATACATAAACCAGTTAAAGAAAAACAGCAAAATGTAAAATAATAAAAACAACCACATGTACTGAATAAATCAACATTTATTAATCATGTAAATTCCCTACACCTGTCTTTAGACGTCCACATTATGTCCCAAAAAATACCCAGTCCAAAGTTCAAATGTTGAACGTCATATAATGTCATGGTTGGACATCCAAACTGTGGACCTAGTTTGGACGTCGTATAGATGTCCAGAATTGGTCATGGACCAATGGACTCATTATACATGACCTGCACCTCTATCCGACGTCCCATGTTTAGTGGGTAACTATTACTGTTTACTCTGTGACTGCCACTCCAAATATTACATTTTCAACATATCCAACATAATCTTTGTTTCTATTTATTAATCTTGTTGCAGTTTTCCTGTCCCAGGGGAAACCGAATCTGAAGAGCTTCATTTGAACCACTACTGTTTTTTATTCACAGCCATGACAGAGAAATCTTTCAGTAAGTATTGGTGGCTATTAGTTTCCTCTATAAAGACAAAAACATCTAAAGTAAAAAACAGAACATGTAACATGTCAGAGGCTCGGAGAGCACACACGAAGCTGCCAACTGTTTTGCAAACTGTTAATCCAGCTCAAGCCAGATAAAATCTTACTGTTATCTTGTACAATGAATAGCATCTGGAAGAACTTACAGTACACATCACAAGGCTACAAATAATATGTCTATTAGATAGTTTTTGCTATCCGCTGGTAAGCCTTTGTTTGAATGTAGAGATGAACTCAGATCAGGACAATTCACATTCAAAATGCACTTTGTGGACGTTTTGCCTCGGGCAAACCAAACCCTTCTTACCTCCTACCCTCTGCATTTCAAATGCACAACACCAGCCCTCGTCCATTTCTCCCTCTATTCCTTCACATTAAAAATGCTTCTCTGCTCAGTCTAGTGGCACATGCTGCCAAGCTTGCCGTGCAGTGAGGTTTAACAGCAAATACACCTCACTCTTTCACTAAATTCATGCGGTGTTTGCAGTAGTTTATTGTAGAGTTTGGAAATCAACAATGAAGGCAGTGGAATGTGAAAAATCTTCAAATTAGACTGTTATATAGGATTTTACTTATATCACAAACTCTCAAACCTATGTTGGGGGGGGGGGAAGCATTTATGTTCCTGAAGAGTCGATTCTAAGTATAACACTATACCTGTGATTTAGTACATTTACATAGTGGACCCACATATTGCCGCGATTCTGTGGCTTAGTGGCTTTTCTCCTGAGTCCAGCAGACAGACATTAAGTCTGGTTAGTCCTAGGAGATTGACCTTTGAAGTGCACATTGAACTGTAAAGCAAAGCAGATGATTAAATCAGAACGCTGTCTTAGCTTATCATTATAATAGTGAACACAGAGAAAATAAAAATCAGGATTACCACTGCACTGCACATAGGGAGAAATGCCTATTGACATTATTGATTACGAAACCACCAAAGAGAGTCTTTCAGGCACAGCCTCTTTCATTATGTAAAATATTGCCTTTGTCTCTTCACATCATTACTTACAGGATTACATCCAGTTGACCGACTGTAGCCTTTGAGGGGCTTTAATTTCTCTGGGCACTTTTGTGTTTGATCAGAAAACTTGGCATTTTGGATACCCAGCATTTGAGCACTCAAACTGTCTTGTAGCCGCTGCCAAGACATACCAGAGCTGCGAACATACTCTGATCATAAATTGTGGAATGGAGGGGGAAAAAAACCTAGAGGACATGAAAAGCAACGCTTGTTGTTGTTTCAAATAATGGTTTAAAATACCCCTGATGCTCAATTAACTGTAGCCGTAATGTGATTTAAGTGAGATGCAAAAGGCCTGAGGGCACGCTGGCAAATACATGTTTAAAACTTGTTTAAGTGGACATAATAGAACAACAATTACTTGAGTGAACAAATGTCTCGTTTGCTCAAGCTCTTGAATCCATTCAGCTGCAAATGTGAAAAGTACAAAGGAGAAAGTTGAGCAACTTTAAAAAGGTGAACATGACGGAAAATGAATTTATGTATGAAATGAGGTATTCACATTATAACTCTGGAACCTTGAGGATCTTTAACTAGTCTGAAAAAGACTAAACTATGCATGAGTAAAAATCAATGAGTTTTGATTAAGTATTCAATTCTCGGTATTTGAAATCAATCAGAAAGAGATTCAGCTCTCTTTATACATATCTCTTTAATCAATGCTTTCTTTCAGGAAGAGGCTGATTATATGACCACCTCTAATAAGATGTACCGGAACCGCCGCACTGTATTAAACATGACTTCAGGGTTTACCGAAGAGAAAACGAGTTGAATAAAAAACTTCACACTTTTCTTCTTTTTTAAAAATTTTGTTTGTAGCAAAGCACTCGGTATCCTAAATACTAAACATGATTTGAACGATTTAACCAGCACCAGAGTGTACCGCTTGGAAACGGGTGGATGTAATACATGTTAAGTTGTGCATTTTGATATGATTTCTTTATACAAGTTGTGCTGTGAGGGATTTTAGTTCAAACATTATGCCTGTTATTTTTTAATTAAAAAAAAAATCACTTTTATATAGACACAAACTCTTGTATTCATGTGATATTAGATAAAAGCTCTCCTGGATGAGTGTGCAAGGATACACAGAAGCCTTGGTGTGTCCTGCAGCGGTCTGGGCTTGATTCTGCCTCAGGCCCCTTGCTGTATGCCACCTCCCCTCTCTATCCACCTACCTTTTCGCATGTCTCTGCTGGCTTTGTCAAACAAAGACTCAAAAGGCTTCCCAGCCACATTTAAAGACAGTATGATGTTTTCCACATTTGGCCTTTTATGTACACTGACCATTTTTATCTTATTCTCTGTAGGGCTTCTTCGAAGTGTGGATTAGAAAGAGGCGTCAGTCCCCCTCCACCGTCCCCTTTGCTGCCACAAACAAACATTTTGCCTCTCTTGTTTCGAAGTTGCTTGCATGAATACAGCTCTGCGCATCCCTGCAACACCTCCCTCCTTTATCCTATTCTCATTTTCTCATCCTAGATTGCCCTTGATTTTTCAGGGCTTCTCTATTTCACCTCCCTCCTCTTTTCGCTTTCTTTCTCCTCCTTCTCTTGCAGCAAATCCCTTGCTTCTTCCACCTCTTCACCCACTGCTGCCTGAAGGTTTTCAGAAATTGTTACATAATGCACTTCAAATTATCACAATGCATGCATTATGGATATGGGTGGGGTGGGGTAGTGATACGGCAGACACTACAGGATTTGATAAGGAGTAAAGCAATGATTTTACCAATCACTTGCTTTGCAGATTAAATGGGTCAATCTATCATGTTCATGGTTATTGAGATTAAAGGAGATTGTTCCGTCAGTTGCTGTGTGCGCGTGCGCGCGTTCATGCAAACTACTGAATCATCCCCCATCTCAGCACCAAAGTACTGATAACAGCTGGGTGATTCTGATGACACATGACAGTAGTTCTTACATTGTGTTGGCTGCGCCTCTGAAACACAACATCACTCTCCTACTTTCCATAGCAAGGGATTTCAGTCCTGTTTGTCTCTTATCTAAACACTGGGCTGTCTTTCTGTTTTTCATAGCCCATGTCCTTATCATTTTTCTGTTTATGAGTTCTTTCTAAACCACTCTTTCCTTTTGCATCTCTCTCTCTCTTGCTCTTTGTCTGCTTGCTGCTCTCCATCTAGCTGGTCTGAGCTCCTCCTGTTTCCTTTATCCAGCTGTCTGCGTTCAAGGGAATTACAGAATTCATGCTTCACCCAAAAGGGACAGGACAGTGCCTGGGCACAGCTCTGGCAGAAGTAGATTCCCAGAGCACTTAATGCTGCAGAAAACATCCCCAGCAGTCATGTCCAACCTTCACTTCTGCCTAAATACTCACTGAGTAGGACAAAAAAAAGAAAAAAAAAAGAAACAGAGAATCCGAATGATGAAAGAATTATATGCCAAAGCCCAGCACACATAGAGAAAATCCCCCGAAACCCCATAGGCACTCTTTGTCTGTGCATTATAGATCAGCGGTAACTCAGCTCCCCTATGGATTCGACTTGAAATTACATGAGGAACTAGACTTAGTGGCTAATATTTGTCACATTGGGATGTAAAAAAGTGATTTTCGTGCATGTTTTCAAATAAGTTAATGTAAAATAAACACATTTTTTCAAATAAAACTAGCAACCGGGCTTTGCATCTAAAATCTTCCCTTAATCTTTTTGAGCTACAGTTTAACATTGTTCCGTTTTCACTGTTCTGTTAACGCTACTTCTCTGCCTGTTTTTCACCTTCTCCTCTGTTGTACAGGTTCCATTAGGGCGGTTGGGAGAAGGCTATGAACCTACCTTCCGGCTGTCTGCCTTTTCAGAAATTTCATTTTTGTCTTTCAAAATCTGTACTCCAGAAAGCTGAGAAAGCTTTTCAGGATTAAAAAAAATCTGATTGAACTGACAACCTGTTCAGCTTGCTTATCTCCTGTTTTGATTTTAATGAATTAAAATCAAACACCCAAGTGCCCCCACGGCAAAAAAACCTTGGTTGGATACATAAATTATGAGAGGAACGAAAATGAGACAAGGATCTAAAGATGCCCACTGGGTCTTGTTGGAAAAGAAGAGCCTAACTACTGTATTTTTTTTAAAGCAATGAATGGAATATTAAAATCGATATAATCTTACGAGGGATGAGATGCCAGACCAGAGTTAGGGAAATTTTACTTAGCTAAAATCTTAGGTAAAAGTTGAACTGCATACTTTTATACATACGTTTGCCATTTCACTGGCAGAGCTTTGCACCTACAAGTAAAGCTCCACAAAATGCATTACAAGTAAAGTTAACAGTGACCGGCACAATTTTACCAGGCATTGATATTATTGTTGCACTTTATATTACAGCTTGGTAAAGATTTGATAGTAGTGGAAGCAATAATGTAATAATAGGGAAATGGTAAGTTATTGCCACTTAAATACAAATATATATAATAACCAAATAATGAACAAGTAGTAAGTCTATTTAAACATGGTAAGCATTTTGTGGCTAACTAAATCTTTTAAGCTAGAGGAAGGAAGTATTGTTTGTGTAATTAGCAGGAAATTGACCATATACACATTCAAAGATGCTTAAATTCAATGTATCGCTCAGTCACACTTACATTATATGCCCTGGTTATTTTTAGAGGGAAACTGTACATTTATAATGTTAGTTTCTACCACAGGTCTTCCAGGTAACAGACTTCATGGTAATTGAAAGGATGCTGGGGACAAAATGTAGTATTAATTCCAGCATTATAATGTGATAACACAATCCAAATTTTAATAAAAAATCATTGATTATTATTTTAATATTACAAATGTATTACATACAGTTAATATAGGTAATAATAATAATACAGATATTACCTCTTTATTGCTTTCAAAATTACTTTCTCCAGGTTCTGACCTTCTATAACTCAATTAAATCATCTTCTATGTAGTATTATTCTGTTAAAACCATTGTTGTTGCAAGATATTATTACTTGCTTTTGTTATAGCTTTCTATTTCCATATTATTACCTTCTTGTTTCCACCTTACTACCCCGCTAATAGCAAAGTATTGCTGGGCTGTAACAGAAAGTGTTACCTTTCTATGTATAAAAGCGACATTTTACATTAGTTATTATATGTGATCAGCCAAACATTGCAATTTTCATTTCCAAAAAGGTTGCTGTGTGTGAGTTGAGACCACTACCACGTGCAAGTTTCCACATTACACAAGTAAAAATGTACATAGTGCTCTGCATAAAAGTCTGCTAACATAAGTATGGAAGCAGTAAGTTATAGTTAAGAAACAAATGAAGCAGGAAATAAGGGTTATAATGAAGGGGCAAGCAAATGTGTGTGTGCGTACGTGTGTGTGTGCGCGTGCTGCAGTTATAAAAACAATTCAAAAATGGCTATATTACATTTTCATTTCTATTCTAAGTTGAATGGTATATTTTGAAAATAACTGAATGCGTCAGTGTGTGTTAATATATCTTAGCTTAATTCTCAGCATTTATCAAACAAATCACTTGTGAATACATAATAGGAACTCTTTTCCTTTCTTCTTTGTACAAAAAGGAGGGATGTCAGTCTCGGTTCTTTCAAAATCACCGTATGTCATAGCTGTTAATAGCCTATTGCTCAGATTGACATTAAATGCTCATCTGGTAACAATTATCAGTATAGACAGGACAGCAGGACAGCGTTAGTATTCAGAGAGACTGTCTGCAATAGTCTGCCAACAGCTGTATGTCCTGTCAAAATGTCTTTGCACAAGACAAAGAAATCCCCCATACTTATTCAGTGGGAGACACTCTGGATTAAAGTGTCAGCTGAATGCCTAAAAATGTAAAGATGCGGAGTGTAGACTTGGGAACTGTCCAATAAACTAAAAAGCTGAGGTTGTCCATTAGCAGCTTAACAGAAGTCCTCTCTCTGTCTCTCATCTGACATTTCTTACATCACTCATGCGGACCTATTTGCAAACTTCTCAGACAACTCATAACCGCTACATAGATAGAGCATCTGCGCACCCATTTGTAGCCAAGTCCCTAATCATGGCCACAAAAACCAGTCAGCTCCAATGTCAGGAAGACGTTTGCCTTTGCAATCAAACTGTCTTAAGAAGTGTCTGAGATTGTAAATTTACAGGCTTGACCTCTCTCTCTGTTAAAGTCATTCGTTAATCATTTTTTCATGTCTTATCATTGTAAAAACAGCCAACTATACCAAAGCTATGATAGAGCAATAGTAGAATTAAGAATAAGAATAGATGCAACACAGACAGAGCAGGTGAAACAGAAAGTCATACAGTATATTGAAATGTGGTTTGAATGCTTCAGCACCATCAATAGGGGAGGGAACCAAAAGACCCAAGGCCATTCTCAATATGGTGTATGCCAAGTTCACACTGGCATTCTTGGAACTTCAAGCTTGATGAGTTCAGCTCGGGAGTCCAGACTCCCAACAACATAGTGGTGAGGTACTCCATATGCAGTTGGAACAGCAGTGCTTTCGCTGACATTTCTGGCTCAGATGGGAGGCACTAGACTGCACTGCACAATCTGTTCCCAAGCTTTCATCCTTTTATTTCCTTAATATTATTTACATCTGGGTTTTTATTTCAGTACAAATTCAATTCCTCCTGGCCACGGATGATATCAACCTTGCATAAATCTGTAGATGTTTTTCCACACATATTTTTTTTGCACTATAATACATTAAAATCAGGAGACATACTTGGCCAGCTCACAGCTTTTTTCATGTGAGTGTTTGAAATCATTGTGATGTTTTTTCAGGATTTATAGGTCATCTTCATTCATTCAGTATTCAGGTATACAAACTTGTAAACCACAGCCGTTGCATTCATGCATCTCTTAGCAGCACACCCAAACTTCCCCATTTCACCATCAGCATTATGCAGTCACTGTGGTAGTCCTGGCCAGACCCACGCCAAAAATCCTGCACAATTCATTTTGGTTTCATATTGCCAAAAGTATGTTGCCAATATTCATCAGGCTTCCTTTTATGTGCCCTTTGTGCCATTTTCTAAACAATGGCTTTCTTCTTGGGCACTGTGTATAGAGGTTGACTTCACACGGTGTCAACAAAATACCAATTTCCACAGTCCAAAGCACCTGCCCATGATTTTTTTTTTTGATTCAGGGTTGTGTAAGCAGCAAATTGTGTGTGACAGCATTTTTAGTGGAGAGCCTCAGCACCTGCTGGTAGCATGGCTGTTCTGGCTTCTGGTATCTGGCTCCCTGATAAGTCACCTCAGGTGACTGTGGATCTCAGGAGCTGTCCAACCATTGGCAGAGGCAACCATGATGTGATGTTGCAAAATCTTTTAGAAAAGTTTTTTTCAGGCTTGATAGTCCATCTTAATTCATTCAGTATTCAGGTATAGAAACTAGTATACTACAGTCCCATTTAATAATGTAATTGCACGCATGTCACACATGGACCAAACATCCTCACACTTTGCTGATGCATTTATTATTTTTCAAGCCATTATTATATGAGATACTAATTCAGTGATACAGTAACTATATGGAATCAAATTACAACATTTATGAGCCTAACACCAATTTTCCACTGTGTCAATGTAATGGAGAGTTTTGAGATTCAGCTAAGTTTCTGTGTAAAGCTGTACTTTGCAATCTATCATATATAACACATGCATACCATAGCAGACAACTTTCCCTTCAGAATCTGGTTTAACATTTATAATTCTGCTTTTTCAAAAAGCATCTAGACTGCTGTCATGCTGTCTGTACTCTTATTTGACTGCTGTGCAAAGGTAAATAAAACTCATTAAGGTAACCTGTCTGTGTGCACCTACATTCATTTCAGATGTCCACAGCAGCCATTAGTAGATAGTGGGATACCTGTCTGCCCCGGGTACAGAGGTTTTAATGTAACCTGGATACAAGTGCAAAATAAGAGCACCTCATTCATACATTGATTTGGACTGTACTTACATGTGCACACTTTTAAATGGACACTGACATAAGTTCACAGGAGCACAAATTCAGACAAAAACACTTATTTAGACAGATTACGTCTGGTTTCACGGTTCGCTTCAGTGTTTAGACGTAGACTGAAAGTAAATTGTGTGAAACTGCACTGGGTAAAGGGTGTTTTCTTCCCCCAAGTATTAACTAAGGAATACTTAAGCGTTATTTTTGTGCAAGCAGTGAGTTTTAGAACGTAGCAAGAGAGGGAATGAGAGAAGCAGGAGGAGATATGATGTAAATAAAGTCTCTTTGAAGAGAGTCTCTGTAATGTGTGATCCTGTCTAACACTCTTTGAAGGCTTGCAACACCTAAGTGCCTTCAAAGACAAATCTCAGGCGACAAAAGCCTCTGCCCCACACAAGTACAGAAGGCGCTTTTCTGTGCGAACACACACATTCCTACAAAACTGCACAATATTACAGTTACCTTTCTAGTTAACTGTATTTTCCTGAACAAGTGATTTCATATGAATACAAACTTTAGTTTTTGTGGCTTGTGATTGTGTGTCTGTGACACCTGCTAGGTCATACACAATAGCCAATGATGAGAGGGAGAAAGTTTAACATGGAGGTGCCTGAACAGACAAGACACACAGACAATTGACAGGAAAGAAGTTAATGTGCAATCACTCTGCATTCCACACATAGACTGGTTGCACGAACAATGTGCTTCCAAGTTCTGATTTGTATGAATAGCTGATATCTTGATGCCTTTTCAGCCCCAGAATAATGAGTCTCTACTATACAGTTTTCTATGGGGATGCATACATCACATACGTGGGTTGGTGAGAGCTAGTCGTCAATCACCAACCAATCATCTTATGAAAAATTACTCTCAGTATACTTTGTTCAGTGCCACAGGGGAGACTTATGCAAAGCCATCACAACAATGGTGAGCAATCGTGTGCTACCCTCGTGCTCCTGCGGTGACTGTGAATATAGTGTTAGGTCAGGTGTTTTCCCATCTAAACTGTTGAGTGGGTTATTTCAATCTACAGGAGCCATCCTTCGAGTTCACCATCGTGGGTTCAGTGTGGTTTTTGAACTGCTGAGTGGGCTGTCTCAGTTGAGAGAGATCAGCTTTAAGGCAGAAATATGCACCATGTGAGTGGCCAAAAAGAAGGAGGAAGCAAACTCAAATATATATATGTGTGTGTGTGTGTGTGTGTGTGTGTGTGTGTGTGTGTGTGTGTGTGTGTGTGTGTGTGTGTGTGTATATATATATATATATACACACACACACACACACACACACACTAGTGGCACAGATTCTGGAGATTTGGTAAGAAGCTAAAACAATATATGGGAAGACTAGCCCCTGCCACCCAAGATTATCTTGAATGGAAATGAAGCAATTTTTAATCAAGCTTTTAATATACTGTCTTATATTAGTGGGTATACATGAGGAATTTACAGGCATGTGATTACTCAGAAGATGTGCCGACTGTCCTAGTGCAAGCAGTTGTTGTTGAAATCGTAGATGCGCATTATGTACAATTAAAAATGTACTATTAAACCATTTGGTGGGATCATGGCTCCTAGTCACCCTTTTCCAGAAGATCCAAGCCATCTAAAAGCCTGTGTGAGAGATTTCCACTGGACAAATGACAGTTAATGTTTTATTCTCACTGCAGGCACTCGACTGCATGCACTCACTTCAGTTTTTCTCCTAAGTGTAGACCAAAGACTGATCGTGTTTCATATTCAAAGGTTCCATCAAAGTAATGCCTGAGTCACTGGGAAAACAGCAGAGATGAACATATCCAAACTTTTCTGTGGTTACAGCTGCAGCCATCCTTTTCTTTAATAGGCCATAATCTCTGTTTTATTCTTTCAACAAGTGGGAAGTCTTCTTTTTGATTATCTAAATCCTCTGAATGCTGCTGTCACTGTTTGGGAAGTTTAATAAGATAATGATTATGAGGATATCTGTAGGTCATGCTTTGCTAAAAGAAATCATGCATGCTGGCACCCCACTTGTTACTTCTTAATTTTCTGAATTCCCCTTCTTGACAGCTTCAATAAATACATAACCTCTATGAAATTTTGCGCTATGAATCCACTGAACCTTACCTAAACCTCTGTTTAAAAAATTGAATCTGAAGACAGGGTTGCATTCAAATGCTCCAGTGATCACTGTGTCCATCTGACTGAAAGAGAATACGCCCAAATGGAATAAGACACGTCTCCACGTCTCCAAGTTGCCCTCATATCATGAGGGCAACTTCATTAAGTGCTTCAATGAAAGTTTGTAGTTGCTTTGATAAATCCTGAGGGTATTTTTCCTATTGACTAATAAGGGGAAAAAATGAGTCCTGGTTGCTTCCTACTGGCTGAAAATAGTTGCTGATTTACAGATTATGCAAATAAATGCATATTTCCTGCCCTAATTGTTGCCTGATAAAGCACAAAATAGCCAGTCAGCACTGTGTGGCAGACTTCACTGCATAAAATATCCATCTTGGCAAGTTTTTAATCTCAGTCTCGCTCTTCAGCATTTTTTCTTTTTTTTTTAATTTCCATTAGAATAAAATATTAGTTTTCAGTTCACAAAAGAAGCCTCTCTAGATTGTAATAAATAGGTGGAAATTAGGGAGAAACCCAATCGCATTAAAGGTTTGAATGAGTCACTAAAAATTTGTAGTTATTCATTTCATTTATAATTGGCTGAATTAGAGGTCCAAGAGTACTTTTGTGCTGCATGCAGAGGCGCCTACATGGTAATTTATTTCATTCGCAACAAAATAAGTTCATCAACACCATTATAGCAAGCTTTTCAGAGGGACTCCTCTGCTTATTAACCAGCCCTTTCATAGTAAGTGTGACTCAGAGTGCCGGTGAACTTTACTAGTAGAGCGTGTAAGTGTGGAAAAGTGGGATGCCAGACTGTCAGAGTAGCTTTAACAGTGCAAGCTATCAATAAGAGCTCCAGTGGCAGCTTAATTCATCTTACATGACATTTACTTGAACATACTATTCCCTAACTTGAAGTGCAGGTGAAATCTGTGCCTGTATCATTTCTGTACCCATCTGCACCTACTGTAAGCATTCTGTCCATATGCCTGGCAGCTTTTAATCAGCATCAATATGTTAACTATAAGCTTGAGTGAGATGTTTAATTTGAAAGCAAGCTCACAGATGTGGGTTGACAACCAAATCCAAAAGTAGGACTCTGTTTAAATTGGACAGTACTTAATGTGAGTTCAGTTTAATCATTGCTTATTATATTTTTTTTTTTGGGTAACGCTATATAAAATGCACAGTTTACTACAGTAATTTCTTTTGTTGTTGCTCTGATGACAGTGGCACAGTGAGGCTAAGTGCGCTCTGAGGTCAATGGGTTAAATAAATGCGCAGAAGCAGCCCGAGACTGAGAAACGTGCAGGGTGAAACAAAAACAAGATTTTATATAACCAGTGTTCACCCCCGAGCAGATGTCACACTCAGCATTGCCTACGTAACCTACATCATTATGCAAACTCGCTAGACTACAGTAAGTTGTATCTTTTGCATCTGGGTAAATGGCGAAGTATTGTTAGTTCTGTGATCACTGATCATGTGGTTTGACTTTGTGCGACCTTTGCGTCCATTCAGACTATCGGAATTGGGGTAAAAGCTCCTACCCGCGTTCCTCAGCTTGCGGTTCCTGAACACCGAGATGATCACCAGCAGGTTCCCCAGCACGTCAACCACCGTGGTGAAGATCAAAACACTGGCCAGGATTGCGATGACCCAGGCGGGGCGGGCGGTCCCCTCTGTGGCCAGGGTGCGATCTAGCTGCCCCAGCCGTGGCTCTGTCCGGTTCTTTACAAGTGTTAATGTGTCCGGCATCACTGGCCCACAGCCCGAGCTGCTTTTGAATCGCCGCTGTAAATTTATGTCCCGCAGGTACCGTTGGTACCGGCGTGTCCTAAACGAAACATTAAGCGCACCCTTTCGAGTTCCACAAGAACCCAACGAGGGTCTGCCACTTAAAGGCGATGGGAATGAATTGCCGGGCTATTGTGTGGGAATCACGTGTGGCATATAAAGTTACACGTACTCTCGGCGCTTTCTTATCTTCGCACAAAAGTCATCCATCCACGTGCCCCGGCAGCTCGGACACGCGGCGGTGCCACACCTCCTCTCTGGCGATGAATGTAAATTATTCGTCGTTCAGAAAATAGTCCTCCAGATAAGGTCCAGTCCATTCATATTTTAAATCTCCATCCTCGTCAAGTGTCCCCGGGTTGCTGCCTGGCATCTCTAAGTCTCATCCTGCATGTGCCCACGCGGGAAAGAAGAAGGCTATTTCTTTATATATATTTAAAAAAAAATGTCAAATCATCGCACCGCCGGCGGAATCCTTCTCAATTAATTTGCTGTTCTGGGAACACACGCGTGAACAAATAGCCTTCCCTGACCGTTTGTGGTGTCCTTGCCATGCTCTGAGCTACGACGCAACCGGCGCTGTCCGTGGCGAGGCGGCACTGTGGCAAAACATCAAATCCACAGACTGAGCACGGGGAAAACACGGCTTCACAAACAACGTTTGTGCCTTCCACTGGGCTTTATGCGCCTCTCCATTTCTTACACCTCTTGCCGTCTCTGACTTTATCTCTTCATCTCCTAACCTACTTTGCCGAGGCATGCGTGCAAACAAAGATTTTCCCTCATTTTCCCCTCTGCCTATCCCCAGCGTGACATCCCAGAATCTGTCTTTGATCTCAGCACAATGCTTGGTGGTGCTCTAAGTGTACACACAGCGGTGGGTCGGCATGGGAAGTCCAGTCAGCACACACAGACTTGTGTGAGGCATGCGTCGTAGTCAAACGACACATTTGAAAATGTACTGATTGTTTTTTCTTTGTCTGAAGTTATTCGTGTGCGAGTACAAATATGCTGTTGGCTTTTAGGGTATTAAAATTTGCATTTTCAAGCAGCTGGAGCCAGGCTATATAATTGAAGCCTTTCATTTGCAAATACAGTGCACTATTGATTGAACCAATATCCTTTAGTAGTGTCTCTGCTGAGTGCCACTTATGGACTCTAGGCTATAATTCATTTTGTGCACAGTGCAGTAACAGTAAATGGAGGTTGCAGGCTAAACTCATTCATCCTTAATGCGGGTAACTGGTTGCAACAGTGCAGTCAGCCTCTCCATCAGATCTGGTGGATTCATATGTCATCAATACATGCGGTGACACATTGAGGACAGTGCCATTCCACTTGTTTAACTCTTCACTGCTGAGTGAATGGATGACCCTGATGCCCTCAAGCACAGGAGCAGGAACAGAGTAGAGCAGGGCAGTGTCATCGTCAAAGCAGTATGATGAGTTCCACATGAGCCTGATGTGATGACCAGGAGACAGACAGCTCTGGCAAGTGAGGTCAGGGCACGCAATCATACACTTTGAGTATGGAAATAAACTCGATAGAAGGGACAGTGACTGAATGAATTTATAATATTACTCACACCAAGAAAAAAAATCAATAGCCTTGATGGTACAGAAACATCTAAATCTGCTAATTGAAACTGCAAATCCCAGATAAGACTGTGCTGACTGTGCTTCACAGACTTCTGAATCTCAAGCTAATGTATTACAGTGCTCGCCTGCTCTGAAGGAACTTTTGATTATCTTAAGCACTTAAAAATATACAAAAACAAAAAAGAAAAAAAAAACTTCAAGGCATTCTTAATTACAAGGAAAACTCCTTTATCAGCACAGCACGGTGGCGTGTAACCTTAAACCTCTGAGTTTTAGCCTTTGAGTAAAAACAACACTAAGAAAGGCTTTTAAGGTAAAAAAAAAAAAAAAATCCTGGACTATAATCATATTTTAGCTGAAAGTGCCCTACAATTTATGACCCAATCTGAATCCATAAATAGTGCTACTTTATTATATACTCTTTCAAAAAAAACATAAAACTTTAGCACTTACTTATGGCAGTGTAGCCTTATGTTGTGGGAATAAAAGCAGAAATGAGGAAGCAGATGAATAATGTACTGAGAATCTCACTAAAGCAAGTGGGCTTCAGCATCGTCCTCTAGAAGGGCCAGTAACATACAGTAGCTTCTCCATATGGCTGTGTTCTTTGTGCTGTACTCTACATGACAACATGGCTTATTAATATTGATAACGCAGTCTTTGCTAACACAAGTCACCGTTCCGCAGAGAGTTTTCTGGAAATTACCAGATGGTGCCATGAAAACAAGTGTCTGAGGTACCAGGTGTAAAAGAAAAGAAAAGGCATACAGTCTATACTTTATGTTGTTTTGAGAGTTGTTGAAATGAATATAAGAAGTGTAACCATAATTGGATTGCATTCATGAGCATAAACAATCTAATCTAACTTATATATATAAGTTATACATATATACATATCTGTGTGTGTGTGGGTGTTATTAAATACATAAATTCAATTTTAAGCTTTCACATATCACTGAATTTGGGACAGGCAGCAATGGTCATTAAAAAGACAAATATTCACAGGTGTGGCTGGTTATTGTTACTTGTGTCTAATGCTTTGTATTTTTCAACCATAACTCATAGGAAAGATCACTCCAAAGAGCTTTTAAAGAAAGAGCTATGGACTCATAAGCTTAAAAATACTGTATGAAATTTAGTGGAAACGGCTCCTGAGCCAAATAACGCGTAAAGAGATTTTGCTTCAATCTGGATTTGGAATTTATGCTGTTAGATTATGATTTTAAAATGAAATGAAAACTGGCAATGGTTAAACTGGAAGAGGTTGATGCTCTTACTTCATCATTATTAATAAAGTTTTAGCTTGTCTTTTGTCTTCTACACGTGTTTCTGTGTTTATTTTATTGTCTTTTTATTATTCTTACATTTGAGTCATCAGATGGACTGTAAAGGTTCCTAGCAAAGGCATTTCACGCTTGCGTAGTTTAACAAGGGCCTAATAAAAGTCTTAAAGTTGCAGCAAAATCAGCAAATCTAGATGCTTATTCTGCTGGCCTAAAAAAAAACCTGATGATCAAAGCACAACACAAGCCGGCCTTCTTCTTAGCTAAATCAGATCTCAGCAATCTTAAAGGTGACAGCGTACCAATTCCTTAGAGCCAGAGAAGATAACAAGCTGAGCTCTGAAGCCCATGATGCAGCCATATTTCTCAGCAGCATGTTGATCCATCATTCTGTCTCACCTCTCTTTAAGGCAGCAGTTTTTTTACAAGATCAGAACAAACTGGGAAGTGTTGTAATGCAGTCCAACAGCTTAACACTGAAGGCCCCTGAGTATCAGCATATTAGGCCTCGAGCCAAGATGAATGAAGGGTAAAATAAACATATCCCATAAAATGGGATTCAGCTTTTTCTGTGGTCTTTGTATAGTTTGCAGTAAGTCGCCAAAAGAGGGAAATCTTCCCCGTCAAAGAAATGTCCCAAAGTTTGAGGCAATTACTGTATTTTAATGTTGTGTAAATGTGACATAATTCGATGGTATTTATTCACTTTCATCACATAAGAAAATCCAATAAAGGACATGAAGTGCATGGTTAACATCCCTGTCTCGCACATAGCAGTTTTGCAGGCATATGCCAACGGATTGCCTTAGTAATAATCTCTTAAAACAGCAGGGGGAGGGTAGTGATGGGATAGAGCTGGTAAACAGCTTCCTACACGGCTGAGAGCCGCTTTCTGATGTGACTTCGTATCAACGCACATGTGTATAGACGTCACCTAGTCCCACTCCATTTTCCCTCTTCCCCTTGTTGCCTTGTTTTAGCCATGCAGGCATGTTCTGTCAGATCATACTCATCTTATTAAAGTATATAATACATGAGATGAAATTGCTCCAGACACTGACTGCGTTTGTAATCACTGTGGTCACGGGTGGGTTTGCGTGCAGGTATGCGTCTGCACGCTGGTGTGCACACGTCTGTGTGTTGGTGCACGCGCAAGTGTGATTGTGTGGCATCAGAGGCAGATGTTAGGCACATAGATTAGGTCTGGCCGGGTGTGTAATCCTGGTGTTACTGAGAAACAGTGTGGATTTATAATCACCCACACAGCTACCCCTCAATAAGCAAGAACTGGGGAATGGTAATCTCTCGTATTTTTCCCACTACTCTACTCATCTCTTGCCTTTCTTACACGGTCTATCCTTCAATCCTTTTCTCCTTTATGTAATATCCTTTCATCCTTCTGTCCATTTCTTCTCTTTCCTGCTGTGTCCAGAAAGATCATGAAGAAATTCATTGTTAAAAAAAAAAAGGAGCTGAAAGGAAAGGGAAGAAAAATAGGAGGTGTGGGGGTAGAAAGCAGTTTTAAGTGGCTTAGCTGACTCTGTGGTATAAATGCCAGCTGGTCCAATGAAAAGCCAGCAGAGCTAAAGGGACTGGCAGGTCCTCATCAGTGTCCCCTGTTGCACGATGAATAAACACAACAGTCACTTTTTGTTTATTTTTCTATCTCTTGTTTCCCTCACACCCCCTCATGTTTGCCTTTAGTTTGACCCCGTGCCTGTCACTAGGAGAGCCGGCATGCTTGGAATACGTTAAACAAGTGGGATGGTCATCAAACAAGTTTGTTAGAGAGACTGTGTAAGTTATTGGAACATGTTGCACAATCCCTTGTCACCATAATTTAATGAGCTCTAAATCTGGACGAATAAATTGCTCGCAGTGTTTCACCTCTCTTTTACCACAGCGCAGGGACATTGGGGGGGTGGGGGGTGTTTACATTCCTGTTGTTGATTTTCAGTGCCTCATACTGAGCTAGAGGCAGTAGTAATGTTGTGCAAGGTTATGCACATCAGGGTAATGTCCTGTGGGTAATTACCCCTATGTTTTTTCTTCTTCCAGTAAAGACCTAAATTGAAGACTGGAGATAACTCAGAAAAAGCTGACATGCCACTTCCCCTTTTTAGAGACACCTGGCTTTCTCACCTGAGAAATGTTTAGCATATTATGCTAATTGTTAAAATCTTATTTTCTGTTTTGCCTTGTTACGACAGGCAGGGGTAATAGAGGAAACATAAATTCAGGTGTTGTGATCACATTAGGGAGCAAAACAGGCTGATTATTTTTAGGCTGTAAAGTTGGTAATAGAAGTTTTAGCATGTCTCCCACAGTGACAAGTTTCATCAAGTTTTAGGAACATTTTACACTGTAGCGCATAAATTTTTCCTGGGCTGTGGAAAATAGAGATTTGTCTCCCCTGAGTTCTGCCTTGTACCTGTTTGAGTCTTTTGTGGTTCATGGTTCCTGCAGGGAGAGAAAACAGAGCTGGAACAAGCCAGGCAGCATTTAACTATGAGCTATTTCCATCTATTGCACTGACACAAACTGGCATTCACTAAAAGATATATGAATCGTTTCACTCAAAAATGATATCCTCAGTTAAAAAAAAGAAAAGAAAAAGTGACGCTGGCAAAATGACTGCCTTCATACGGCTGTAGCTGTATATAGTAAAATGCACACGCTGCAAATGCTCTTTTAAAGAAAACAATTTTAAAATACTCTTTCTTATTCTTCCAAAGCTAAAGCACGCAGACATGCTGTCTTCCCGGAGATTGTGCATAAAAGATGAATGTAGCTTTTGGGTCTGAAAAGTGAAGCCAGTGCGGAAGTGCCTTAAGCCTGTATTCTTTCTGTTAGCCAAACAGGGCTGGTTGCAAAAATGTCTGAAAGTTTTTTCCTAGCTTACAATGGTCCTTCGGTGGATGAGCATGCACAGCAACGAACATAAGTGTACAAATTCTGCACAATAAAATACAGTGAGCGGTTGACCATCAGTAGAAAATAGTATGTTATATGTGGGTTATAACGTAAAAATTAAGTTAAAAATAGATATAACATCTGTACAACTGGATTAAAAGTTAGTTATTTCACCAGGGACATCTGGCATCTGGTAAAATTGCCCTGGGTTTATATTTATCTGGAGGGAACTACTACATATGTTTACATTCTTTAATGTACAAAACACAGTTTTTCCCCCTCTGCATTGCTGCGGGATGTCCTTTCACCTTTATCCCTGAGTGGTCATTTAACATGTGAATCTTGCAATAACAACACATCAGCCAAGACTTAAAGTGGTGTGAACGCTAATTTTGCCTGACAACTTAAATGTTGTAAAATCAGAACTTTAGCAGTGATGAGAAACTGACTGACTTCAAAGCAAAAACATTTGTGGATGGCGTTTGTGTCACTCTTTCATGCCTGCACAGTATAATGATAAGCGGAACAAGAAAGTGTGTAATTGAGCACACAATGTTAGCACACATTATCGGAGCTAAACAAACAGATGCTAACATTAGCTAGATTAGCTGTGGTTGATACCTTCGCTAAGCACATATTGGTGTCTTAGGTAATGGGAGTGCTGAAATTAGACGTCTGCTGGTGCTGAGACATGGAGCTTGACACGATGAAATGCTGTGTGTCACTTGGTTAAACAAACTAAATCCAGTCTAACAGAGTCTGCATGATAACTGAGAGTTTCCTTCCGAGCAATCAGACCATGCATTTGTGGTCAGAAGGGTAAATACACTCATCATGGACATGAATGTTATGAAAAGTGTTACCGGTAACTTTTAATGATTAATCAGAACTGTTCTTTAGTGACTGTAAAAAGCATCTGCACTCATTTTATTTTGTTGACCAATTGTTCTGAATTTCCAATTCAGAACAATTGGGGGGAGACTATATAAATACAACTGAATCGAATTAACCACTAGACAGCTGAAACTTGGACAGTGATCTCAAAACAAATGAGCTCTAGGATTGGATAAAGTAGGTTAGCATTAAGCTTCTGGAATGGCCTTCCTCAAGCTCCGACCTCAAGCCTATTGAAAATTTCTGGTCTGGGGTTAAAAGCTGCGTAGGTGCCAGAAAACGGACTTATTTAAATATACAGCCAGAATTATGCCAGAAGCCTGGTGATGGTTGCCAAAAAACATCTGGTGGAGACATAACTTGCTAAGGGATATTTAAACAACTTGTAGTTGTGATGTATGGATACATTTGAGCCTGTATGAATAGTTTTGACCCTGTGAAGATTGAAGAAAATCCAAAATTATTTTAAATTTGATTGATTGATAGACATCAAAGACACCATATTTTAAAAGCTCTGAATAAATAATTTTGGATTGGTATATTTAAGTTTATGTGCTGCTGATTCAACTGTGGTTTATATGTTAAAAACATTCACAGAGTGCTTGATTTGCTCCCCCCCCCCCCCCTTTCCCTTTTTGG
>VURO01000283.1:0-26062 GCA_015108175.1 Pelvicachromis taeniatus | reverse complement strand
ACCAATTTCGCCCCCCCCCCCCCCCCCCCCAAATAACAACTAATGTGGGCTAATGAATGGGATTTTGAGTCCAGCACATGCTCGTTCATGTTTTCACTAAGAGGGAGGGAGATACAGACGTTGAGTATCTTAATAATCAGCACCGTACGGCTCTCATTGTTTACATACTTTCTAATCAGGACACAGCATTTGTCAACACTGCTGTTACAGCTGGTTATTAAGGCTAGAAAGTGTGAGCAATTCCAGGCTATTATATCTTACATAAGTCCCGCGAGTCCAGTAGGACAGCCACAGAGGAATGCGCTGCCTACAGGCTTGCAGTCGCCACCATTCTGGCAGGGGTTTGGCATGCAGGATGTCAGTTCTATTTCACAGCGCCCCCCAGTGAATCCAACGCTGCAAGTGCACATAAAACCTGTGGAAGAGATATTTTCAGTGTCAAATAACAATATCTAAAAATTATAACTAATATCAACTATTGTGCATAATACTTATAAATGATAATGATGAATTGCACAACAACAAGTTCTGGAAATAAGTGTGTAAAATAAGTGTAAAAAATTAAATAATGAAGGTGTCCCACAGCAAGGCACATACACATGATTGTCTGTTTGTGCATATACACACACCTCCAGAGGGAAGGCTACTGCAGATTGCTCCATTGAGGCAGGGCTGACTGATGCATGGATCTGGATAAAGCACGCAGCCCAGTTTGACCTCGCTGAGCCCTGCTATCTCAGCATAACGGCTCCTTTTATTCTGGAGTGGCAGCTCATTTCCGTTCAGCATCAGCGAGCCCAGGCACCCCTGGAAGCCGTCCTGAGCTCTTGGAGGGCCCCTTACGCCACGTTCTCCAAGCCCTGGCCCTCCCTGGCTTCTCCCTGACCCAGTGCCTGGCCTCTCACCTTGCCCATTTAGTGGCCTGACTTGGGCCCCAAAGAAAAATGATGAATCTGGAGCCAAAGGCCAAAGACGAACGGGGGCTCTGGCTGCCCGGCGACGTTCCACATAGCTGTCATCCAATGACAGGAGAGTGTAGTTCATAGTCAGCTCCAAAGTAACTGCATGCCACAGGCCATCGTTTATCGGTCTGCCAGAGATACCCATAATGCCAAGGGTGTTGTCACAGTCCAACTGAAACCAGAGTCGACCACCTTCAATCTGTGGAAGGAAAGAACAGTTATATCTTCTGAATAATACCTGATAATGTTTTAAAAAAAACATTTACTGGGAAACATGTTTTCTTCCAACAGGAAATGAGCAGCTAGTGTTTTGCATGACCCCCCCAAAAAAGCATAACATTGTAACCTTTACCTTAAGCATGGTGCAGGGGTTAACCCGTGTGAACATAATGACTCCTCTTCTCTGAAGTGTTCTGATCCTGAGGCCGAGCTTCATCTCTCCACTCTGGCCACTCGCTGTCACTCTGTACTTGATGTAGCTGTTTCCAGAGAAACTCAGCGAGGTCTGGCCTGCACATTTGTAGCACACAGAGACAGAGAAGTGGGAAAAGTTACAGCTTACACTAAACCACACAAAAGCTAATAATAAAATACACTGCAAATATACTCATCAAATCAGAAACACAAAAGCTATACAAACTGCAGGCATGCCAAAACACACCTGCACAGTCATCTAGTCTCTCGGGCTGACACTGGCAGACAGATGGCGCAGTGGGACCAGAACGAACACACTGCATATCAGCTGGACAGGACTGACCTTCACAGAGCTCCACAGGGGTGGGGCATGTCCCTCCTGTTTGAAAAGGGGCAGAAATATAAATATTATTTGTCATCATGTGAAAAGCCTTCAGATTTACATGATTCTTTCATGAATTTATTTACATTTGCCTTCATAACATATGCTTCTGTCATTTTTGTATTTCTTTTTTATAGAATGCAAAAATTCAGTATGTTTTCAGGATTTTTATATGAAAACTATCAATCAATGCTGTTCATGAACTGATGATATGTGTTTGTGACACTGACTCTGTAAAGGTTGCAAGTTCAAAAATGAGCGTAGTACAAACCGGGGCAGGTGCAGGTCTCTTTGCGGCTGAACGTAGGTGACACCAAGCTGACCCTCTCTGTGCTGTAGGTGACAGGCGAGCTCCCATCCATCACAAGTGTGTTTTCACACACTCTATCCCCACACTCCAGCTCACCAGAACAAGCGCTGCTCACCACCGCAGCCCCAGCTAGCACACCTCGAATCTGACCCTGTGCTGCCCCCTCCTCCAGCTTTGCAGACAGCTCTTGTTGAGAGTAGAACACACCCATGCGTCCACTGCCCGGCGTCTCTGGCCTCTCCATGGCTAGAAGCAGGTCCACATCCGATGTCCCCATCACTGGCTGTACACCGAGTATGTGAAGAGGATCCTGCTGTGCTGGTGACCATTTCCATCCACCTAGTCCCCGTAACGTTAGCTTAATTTGGCTAAGGTAGCGACTAAGTAAGTCCTCTGGGGACAGCAAGTTGAAACGTAAGGTCAGAGCACTACGCAGCATGACATCTGTCACTTGTTCAACCTGAATGGAAACGTCAGCTATCACAGCAAAACGTCCATCGCTCACTGTAGCATTCATCTGGTACCTAGAAAAAAAAAGGAAAACATACTGAATTGTTTACACCAAAAAGTTTTCTTTTTTCCATATCAGTGTTTTGTTTTCCTGCGTGTTTGTGTGGTCTAGCGTTCACCTGCCAGGTTCCAGGCCTGGCAGCGCTACAATGCTGCCATCCTGTCTGTTGACCTTAAACATGCTCTTGGGCTGAGGCTTCTGGGTAAATGACAAAACGTCATTCAGGTCACGGTCAGTTGCAGAGATCCGACCAATCGGGCCACCTGGAAAGGTATCCGTGACCATGACGATGAAGATCTCCAGAGGGGAGACAGTGGGCTTGTACTGACTGTTCCCAATGACCCTCAGAAATACCCAGGAAGAGGAGGAGAGACTAGGCTTGCCAAAATCAGTTGCCTGAGAGAGAAAAAGTTATTTAAAAAAAAAAGTTATAATGAGAGTTAATAACAAGCAAAGTTCTACAGTAATATTAAGGTCTTCCTTTGGTAGGTTGAATTTACACTAGTATTAAAAATTCACCATAAAAGAAAAGTGTTTATATTAAAAAGGCTACTTTTTAAAACCCTCATATTTGTCAAGACAAGTTCCTAACCTGGATTTCAAGAGAGAATTCTCTGGGGGCTTCAGGGCCAAACACACGATTAGACCTCAGTGTCCCAGTCTGGTCCAAGGAGAAGAAGTTTCCCTCATTTCCTGACTTGATCCGAAACTCAAAGGGAGGACCATTTTTTGGGGAGTCTTTATCGCTGACTGATAACTGGAGCAGGGTGGTGCCAGCAGCTTGGTTTAGCTGGAAGTAAGAAAGTGAAGTTGAGACAACATAGAACTAATCACATAAATATAGACAGCAAACACGCTCAAACGTACCTGTATGACCACCGTGGAGTTGGGAGGACTGAAAACTGGGGGGTTATCGTTAACGTCAGAGATATCGATGTTGATTGTGACGGTGGAAGACATCGCAGGAGAGCCACTGTCAAACGCCTGTACCGACAAAGAGTACCTGGACACCTAGGCGATGAAGAAGAGAATGCAGTTGCCATATCTGTATGTACATCAGGCAGTGTGTTAAGCACTGTTATGCTTGCATAATATGATATTTCATTGAGTGTTGACCTTGATGGGACCTGGTATTTTCTGTCCTGACTAAACTCATGAACCAGAAAATTACAATTGATTGTTTATGAGATTTTGTACTTAAACATGCATCCTTACAAGTTCTCTGTCAAGCTTCTTGTTGACTTTGAGAAGTCCTGCTACAGGGTCAATCCAGAAGTGATTGCTTCGATCACCTTTCAGGATAGAGTAGGTGATACGCCCATTTACTTGGCTGTCCAGATCTTCAGCCACTACCTAAAAAACAGACACCCGGAGAAAAAGAGAATGACTGAATAAAGACAGAGAACTATGGAGAACAAATCAAGATTAAGGGCCTGATTTCCTTGGGGTCAAATACAAACTGGCTAAAGAACAGAGAACGCAAAGGGATGACAATGTTGACTTTGGACCTTAATCAGGCCTAGGAAGGACATCAACATGATCAGTTGATTACCATTAATAAAAAACAAAATAAAGTCAAATAAAGTTTTCCATCTATCCATTCTCTTTCACTTATCCATTTCAGGGTTTTATTACGCTCAAATTAATTTCAGCACCATGGACAGCGCATGAGGTTGTTACAGGGTCAGGGTATATGAGCTGTGCCCATCAAACATGTTAGTGCAAAAAATAACAAACCCATTGCAGTCACAATAACTCCATGTTTATTTACTGTCCATCTCTTTCAGGCAGTTACTTAGACAAAATAGCCTGTTCACATTTTCAGAGCTCAAGACAGCTCTCTTTTTTGTTAGTCAAGTCAAATTTATTTATATAGCACATTTAAAATAACAACTGTTGAAAGGTGCTGTACATTTAAGATAATCAAAAGAGATAAAAACATGAGTTACTATGTGACCTGCAAGTGAGAACAGTCTCTCACATGGGACAGAAGTGGCAGGACTAATCAAATACTTGCAGACCAGGACAGACAGCTGTTGGCCTTAAATCTTACCCTTGTAACTGTCTGCCCAACAGATGCATCCTCGCTGACCAGTAAATTGTAGCTGTCCTGACTGAAGGCTGGAGCGTTGTCATTGACATCCATAAGTTCAATGGTTACCATGGTAGCTGTGCTAAGAGGAGGGTTGCCATTGTCCCAGGCCTCGATGGTGAGGTAGTAGTCCTTACACACCTCAAAGTCCAAATCATCAGCCACTGAAATAGAACCTTAACACACATATCAGTAGATATTCAGTTTTTTGAAGAAAAAAAGAATCCCTGCTTGTAAATTTCACAATAACATGGCACAAGCCACCAGCAGGGACATCTACTCACCCCATTTCCTGTCTATGGTGAACTTTCTTAACTCATTACCCGACCGGATGTTGTACGTGATCTCAGCATTAGGTCCGATGTCGGCGCTTGTTGCCAGGACCCGCACCACCTCGGTTCCCACGGCTACATCCTCAGGAACAGTTACAGCATAGTCTCTTCTCTGGAAGACTGGAGCGTTGTCATTCACATCCAGCACTAAAATGGTCAAATCAACCTGAGGAAGACACATGAGACTGTAAAACACCACCTAACCATTTTACTGCACTACTTCCAGCACTGATAGTTCAGTTTCACCACACGGCAGAAGGGTCCACAAGCACGTACGGATGTGGTACAGAAAAATATGCTTTAATAATATAATAGTAAGTTGAGGCAAAAACCAACTAAAATCCATGCCTGCCATAGGATGAAAGAGTTTGATGGCTGTTAGGTGAATGCTGTTTTCACTCTATACAATATAGATCCATAAGTTCCCTTTACTTAATACAGGACATCAGTAATCATATTACAGTGGTGTTGCATTTATATCATTGTGGCTATGACAAACATTTACTACAAGTAACAACAATTACTCCTTTGTATATTTGTAATGAAACTGACACCTACTCCTAAAAATAATGCTGTTCCCTGTCAGCATTTATGGTCAGTGAATGAGTAAACTTAAAGTTCCCTTTCAGTCGATTCACTCGGTACAACACATAAGTATGGGATATCACGCCCTCGCGTGTCATCCCATACTTATGTGTTGTACCTCGTTCCTCTCCTTTAGGGAACAAAGTTATAGACATAACTATTCGTTTTCTTCTAAAATAAAACAAAGCTTACTTTTAAGTAGCAGCTGTGAGAGACAACACAGTTTCAGATTTGCCACATATCTGTTTCCCACCTATTCCGCACCGTTTCGGTCTGTAACTGTGCTGTTTTTTCTGTTCTACATGCTTCACGATATGACTACGAGCTATCTTAATTAAAATCTAATCGGGGCTTTATCTAATCTCTTGAAGAATCATGTGTTAATCATTTGATTTTTTTCATATTTCAGATTTACCTGAAAAACAAGATTGTTACCCAAAAATATAAATGCTGCAAATTCTGTTCTAAATTATTATTGATTTTATTATTTCAATTATTGATCTATTTCAGAACAAGTGGCTTTTTTTTGTATCAGGAGCATCAGGGTGTAAATATTTCCTACAGTAACGTTTGATAGACTTAATATTGATTGTGGACACAATCAATACTGAATCTGGGTCATTTGGACTACCCACCAACCTGTGAGGACAGTGCCCCCTGTTGTCCAGCTCGATCAGTGGCCAGCACACGAACACGATAGGAGTCCCGGCTTTCTCTGTCCAGAGACTTCTCCAGAACTACTACTCCAGTCACTGGGTCGATGGAGAAGAACCCATTCACTGAGTCCACCAGAGAATAGAGCACTGTACGGTTGAGTCCTGGAAGGAACAGACCCTTTTTAATAGTAACTGTTCACAGTATATTACATTGTGTCTCTTGGCTCATAATGTTGCTTGGACACTAAAACGGTACATTATTTTAAAATAATATAAAGTTTAAAATTTTCTGAACTCATCATCACTGCCTGTCGTTAGACATACACCAGCTTACCTTCATCTGGGTCGCCGGCTTGTAGACGGGTAAGCAAAGCCTTAGGCGACGCATTCTCGTACACGCTCGCCAGGTAATGAGTGGATGAGAAGAGGGGGGCGTTGTCATTCACATCTAACACTTTGAGAAAAATATCAGAGCGACAGAACAGGCCTCCCCCGTCAGTTGCCTGGGCGATGAGTTTGTAGCTGGGGGCCAATTCTCGGTCCATCACAATGGCTGTACGCAACTCACCTGAGGGCATAAATGCAAAGTTATAAAGAGAGATTTGTTTTTTGTTTGTTTTTGTTACAAACCCGCATGAAATTAAATATTTAAATGTACCAGTGTTTGCATCCATGTAGAAATCTTCAACCCCAATGCCAAACAGTGAATACTGGATCTCAGCACTGGAGCCTGAGTCAGCGTCTGTTGCGCCCACTCTCAGAATGCCCTTGTTAATGGGAATGTCCTCAGGAAAAGAGGTGCTATACACAGCCTGAGATAACACAAAAGCATTCACAGAAATTAAAGTGCACAGTCATAGTAACAGTAACCATTCTAGGAAAAAAAAAAAGACATTTTGAAAGACATGCAGCTACTGGGTACTTGATCCATTTTTCCAGCTAATAGAACAGGGTCGGCTAAGTTCCCTTTTATCACCCTGTGTCCATTCCTGCCAATGACTAACTGGAGAAATGGAGGTTAGTGGCCTCACAATTTCATCAAACATGAACCAGCAGCAGCAACGCCAGTGCAGCACATCCCACCCTGCTCTGTTGAATCTTTTAACTTTCACATTTAAAATATTTAAAGTTGAAACACCTAGTAACTGATAACCAAAAGGTTTGAAGAATGCCAAGAATTAGTTTTATATGATCTTTGTATTCTCCTTGTTGCACAAAATTAAAATTCAAAGCATTAAATAGTTGATTTTCTAAGATTTATAGCCTGATTAATCACTTAACAAAAAAACAAAACAAAGCGAGCAAGCACCAGCTAAGAGTTTGAAATTGTTACTACTAGAAAAATGCCATTACCATTACTACTACTACTACTACTCTTCCTATGTAAAAAAAAAAACAAAAAAACAAAAAAAAAACATTGGAAAAGATGCCCAAACAGCAGTTAGAGTTCATTCTGTGGCAATGTGAGTGTCATTTTGATCCAGTTGTTGCTGTTGCCATGTAATGTCACACTAATCACTTTGTAGTTAAAGAGTCTTGGCTCGTGCGAGAAGGAAAAAAAAAAGACTATCAGAGGAGAACAGGGAGCATTTCAAGGAGTTTAGAGTTTTGAGGGAAAAAGAAAGTTTCTCAACTAATTATGTGAAACTGAAGAACTGCAGAATTTTACTAAATGAAAGGAGATCCCCCAGAAGACTTCACAGTCCAATTATTCTCTCATTTCACAAAGATTTTCCTCTCCTAGATCGTCTTTTTGAGACTAACTCTAAATGTAGGGTGAATGAATGAGTTGCAAGGTAGGAAGTAGCACAAGGGGCTCAGCTTAATTTGTTTTATCATGATTACTGTCTTTTATTTGTGTAAATTCTCAAACTTGTGTAAGTCAAAGAGAACCATTCATCGGTTTAGTACGCTAAACCGATTACGATTGCATTATGCACTCCATAAAAGAGCTATGTAAATGTCAGTTTATGCATACATTACAACACTTGGCCTGAAAGTGTTGTAATGTATGCATAAACATATTATACAATTGTCTTTGTATAATACAAAGACAATTTGGCTGAATTAATTTGCAGCAAGTTGGTACTTCAATGCACTTTAGAACAAAGTATCAATGTTTGAAGTGAGCAAATCCAGTTTTACTAGTGAAACCACAGACTTTGCTTTTCTTTACTAAGTCATGAATATGCAGATTTGAACATTATTCAACACAGCGGAATTTTCGGAGCTAAGCCAGCGTTAAGATCACCCAAAAGAAAGTTCATCATTGGGGGAACTAAGAATCTCCACTAATCTTGACACTCCCATTGGGATAGAAAAAGAAAACAATTTAAATGAGACGTAAAAACGATTAAAAATTCCTTCTTTGATAAATAGGTTTTTTTCCCCCTATTCAGTCCACAAACACAATGCCCTAACTTACCTTTTCACTAATAAGCATACATGACTGCATGCATGGTCACAAGCAATGCATTCTCTCTGTTTATAGACAGAAAATTAACTGGAATATGGAGACAAACAGCAGATAGAGCCAATTACTCTGCAATGCTCTATACATTCCACAAGCTCCTCTCGGTTTGTTAACTTTGCATATTTTCATTTTGCACACTTCCATTTGTCTTCATCCCTGACCTGGTTGCAGATGGGTCTGTTGTCATTTGCATCCATGACTGTAACCTCCACTGCGGTGTGAGCGACATAAAGGCCATCGCTGGCAGTGATGTTGAGCAGGTACCAGTCCTGCTGCTCGCGATCCAGCAGACCGCTCACATAAACCTTCCACTCCCCCTGCACAAGGGCCAGGCCAAACACTCCCCGTGGATTTCCCCCTGGAGAACATGCAGATGAGAATTAAAGCGCTGACACTAAAAAGTGAAGGAGTGAAGATGTTTTGTATTAAATGTAAACAAACTGCGAGTCATTACTCATTTGCAAGATGGATGGGAACAAGATCGTCTCCAACCGCACATAAAAAATGATGCAGGCACCCTTTGGTGCAATCAATAACCATCTTCATAATGTAAACCAGATGGGTAGGGCAGCGGCCGTGGCCCTTCAAAGTTTAAAAGTTTGACCTTTTATGACACTTTCACTCCGCCGAACTGTATTTTTTAAATGCCAGAAAACAAGGACAAAATACATCATCCACAATCATTACCAGTGTGCTGTGAATGGACATGCTCTTACTCATTATCAAGGTCAGAGCTTTGCTGGAGAGGCCATGCAATGCTTTTTATTATTTTCATTAAAAAGAAAAAGAGCAAACGCACAACGTAATGGGTGAGGCTGTGAAAGAGAATGATCAATTCATCAAGTGCATTTCATTAGAAGCACCTGACTGATAATTCTATCCATCAGCCACGAGCCTGTCCCTGCTGTCATAATGCAAAAACTTCTTTTTTCTTCGCATGAGTGAAGATTAAGGTTTTCTGCAAAGCATTTTTGTTTCATAGTATAATTGGCACTTTGTAATATTAAAATGAAAGAAAAAAAAAATATATATACACACATACACAAATTAAAAGAAAGCTGTTTTTGGCATATAAGTTCACATTAATTTATAACTTGACCTTTGGAACAGAAACCTTGTTAGACCAAGAAATTATTTTTATGCAACACACCCTCATCTCATTGCAAGATGGAGAATTACTGCAGCACAGAGTGCACAGGACAGCATTCTGTTAGTTGTCTCAGTGTCCTCACCAGTGATGCAAAAGCTGACGAGGCGGTTTTGATCCGTGCCGTCTCGATCCTTGGTTTTCAGAATGGCCACCACTTCACCGAGGGGATCGCTCTCCTTTACGGCACCTCGGTACAGCTCCCTCTCAAACAGTGGCGGGTTGTCATTGACGTCTGACACAGTGATGGTCACCACTGTGGTGGAGGAGAGAGGCAGTAACTCGGCCAGATCAGACGCTACTACTTCAAAGCTGTAGCTGGAGCAGGCCTCGTGGTCCAGCTGATTCACTGTGGTGATCCAACCTGTTTTACTGTCAATGGCAAAGACAGAACTGGTAGACACAGGCCCGGAGAAGGAGGTGGCATCCCTTGTCAAGTCTATATTGTAGGTGAGCAGAGGACCAAGGCTGTAGGTTACCTGCAATTCAAATAGAAGATACATAGCTGGGTCTGTAGCTCTCTGAATTTAGAAAAATGCTTGTTTCAAAGTATTACAAAAACATAATAGGCAGTTTAACCTGACTGTCACATACCTGCCCATTAGAGCCCCAGTCTGGATCAAGAGCACGCACTTGGACCACTCTGGTCCCCACAGGCATCCCCTCCATCACTGTGGCTACATAGGTGCTGGTCTCAAACAGCGGCTTGTTGTCATTGACATCTAGGATCTATAAAACAATAAATCTGCTTCAGCTCAACAAAGTCTACATGAAAAGACAGCACAGTTACCTTCTTCTTGCTATTTTAATTAATTTATCACCATCCATAATTACATATGCAGATTTCCCTATTGAACTGAAAAACAGAAAGCAAATGCTATCCTTCTGTAGTGTATTGTGATACCAACCTTAACCTCCAGATCTACAGTGGAGACTGACTCAATCAGGTCTCGTCTTGTTGTTGCTGCAACTTTAAAGCGGAAGATGCTGACCTCTTCATAGTCTAGCGGTTTAACCAGACGGATGAGACCGGTCTCCTTCTCCACTAGGAAGGTCCCCTCCTGGTTGCTGTCAACCGTTTCCCCTGCGATTGCACTAAAGAACCCGGTCTGTCCAGCGCCCATGTACACAGACCCCAGGGCGGTTCCTACTGCTGTGTCCTCAGGGATAGTGAAGGAGTACTGAGGCTGGCTGAACGAAGGAACAAATGCATCTGGAGGGACTACGTGGATGAAGGCGGACACCAGGGAGTGCTTAGCCGGAGAACCACCATCTGTGGCTTTGACAAAGAAGGACAGCACGGTGCCCTGGAGGTGATCCACTGTGCTTTTAGTCATCATCCAGCCACTGTCTGGCTCCACCTGAGCACCAGCGAAATCACAAAGCTGGTTAAATCAACTGTTGACGTTTGTAGTTATGTGTTTAATTCCAAACCACCTGAGTTTTTGCTATTTTTTTAATATAATTTTGATTAACATTCATAAAATACAAGTAGAACTTCACAGGTTTTATGTTCACAAACTGAAACACAATGCCCTTTGAGCTTCACCTCAACATACAGTGTTCATAAGCTGCAGCTAAATTGCTTTAATCTCATGGCGTTTCGCTTTAGTTACAGCCCTCATTTATTTAAATTTAATTGTATTTTCAAAATTGACCAAAGCATCAACCCTAATGCAACATCATTTTGATTAGATGAGTAAAAATACATAATCTACAGCAAACAGATGGCTTTTAATCCCCTGAAATGGGGAGGGAGGGTCATGTGAAAACATTCCTTAATTGAAAACCAATTGAGTTTATGCTTTAATGAGTTTTTAATCAGTTTGTTGCAGTTTGCATGTGGTTGTACGTGTTGCATAGATATTAATTCACGGAATAACTTTTTTTTTACAAAGGGCAGTCAAAAAGAAATTGAAAAGCAGCATGCACTGACCTCCAGAACATCGACCAGAGATAGGCGTGCCTCACTGTAAAGTGAGTATGTGATCCTTCCATTAGACCCAGCATCTGGGTCAGTGGCCTGGATCTGAGTGACAAGAGAACCTTTGGCAACATTTGCTTTAATGCTCATACGATACTCCACTGCTCTGAACCGGGGGGCGTTGTCATTCTCATCCGCAAGAACCACCCGTACGGTGCAAAATGATACACGGCCTGGAAAATAAAAACACACGTACATTTTTTTAAATATGTACAAATGATACAGATTAGCGCTGGGTATTGTTACTGATTTCTATAACTGATTTAATTCTGATTCATGAGATCCCGATTCGATTCGATTTTTCAATTTGACTCAGACAGTCAGAAGTATTAAAATTCTGATCATTTATCAGCACATATCCATATTTTTATAACTATGTAAGCTATAAAAAGAAAGCTGACACTTGTGAGACTTCATCAGAGGTGTAAGCATCACAGCAGAAGCCTTTGTGTCAAAATAGGATAAAACACAGAAAAACATGAAGGAGATTTTCCTGGCCTGGCTTTTTATAGCAGATAACTGACTTTAAAAATATTCTGCAGTGGTTTAAAAACCAAAGGAAATCAACATTTGATCATTACCTGATGCTGCTGAAGTGAACCAGAGCAAAGTTACAGAGGTTTTATTACAGACAGCTAAGCATTTTTCAAATTGGCAAAATTTTAAATTCAACATTGAACAGCAGAAAGTATGTTTTCTTGTCGGAGGTCATTTTTGAAAAAAGAGGAAAAAATAACAGCGACCGACAGCGCTGTAAACAATGGTAGACTGGTGTGCAATAAGCAAGCAAATAATGCAGGAAACAGATTTTTGATGGTAAACTGGTCTTGAAATACAGTGAGAGAGAGAGAAAGCAGTGCAGGTGAAGTGAGTTTGATTTCATTGTAGTGGAAGCAAAACTGCTAAAATAAGAGGAATTAATGACGATGTTTAATGACGAATTAATGACGAAGCGTGAAGCATAGTTTTGAACTTCTTTTGCTGCTGGTTCAGTGAATTTTCGTCGGAGAGTGACGAAACCTGCAGCTTCAGAATCTGTGAGATGTCGGCTTTTTAGTACCCAACAACATGTCTGATTACGTGCCGTCGAGTGAATGATCCACACTTTGTGTTTGCATCTTTTTGCGTTCTGTTTACCTGCTCTCATTTGTTGTTTTAACTGTTTGACAGTTGTTAGAATAGTTTTGTGAGCTTGACGTTTCTGGCAAAATACATTTATATTTAAAAATCAATTCAGGAGTTAATGAATCGATAGAACGTTATTCAAACTAAAATCAATTCAAATTGCGGAAATGTATTTTTTAAACCCACCCCTAATACAAATGTAATTTGTAATGTGAATATACTTTAAATTATTATAAATTATTAAATGTTCAAAACTATGAGCTTATGAGCTATACAAAAGTGATCATTTTATACTGTAAGAGACAATATTGCATTTGCCAAAAGTTGTTACTACTCATTTTTTCTTGTTACCAAAATGTTTACTATCCAGGTTTAGAGATGACTTTCAACTTTTGAATTCTTATATCTTTTAAGTCTTATATGCACCAATTGTTGGCCAAAGCAACCAGTCAGAGACTTGAGTCTGTACCAGTGGCCAGCTAGTCAGTGTCCCAAAATTTCTGATTACGATTTCTGTCTATTTCATGGATGCATAATAGGAAATAAGGTATATGCACCTTCAATGCAACACATTTGTTAGGTTAGCATGTTGCGTGAATGTTGACACAAAGTTGACCAAAGTAAACTGCAGGTACACTCCCGCAAAAAAGAAGCTATTGAAGGAATTTTGCCTAAGGCTAAAGCTATCCAGATGTCAGAGGCCAGCAGTCTCAGTATGAGCAATGAAAACTCAAAGCCCTTACCAGAAAAGTTGTGGAGACGAGTGAAAAAGAGAAATTGTTGATTTCCTGTTATTCCTATTATTTATAATTCCTGTAATAATAAAGATGCTTGGAAATGGTGATGTAAGTAATCAACATTTGTTTTGTTATATAAATCTGTTGCACCCGCTTTTTGTTTGGTGAAGGTTAGGTAAAGGTGAGTGTACAGCAGCTCAATTTCAATCAATTGTTTATAACGCTTTCCAGTAGCAGTTGTTTGTTGTTCAGTTGTTTCAGTGAGAGCAGTTTGGGGTGACACTGTAAAGTTAAATAAACTTGTTAAACTTAAAAGTATTTTGTGTGGAAGAAAAGTTGATTTTTATATTCTGTCAGTATTAGAAAGAAAATCTGGTCATGTGGAGAAATAAAATAAGAAAATGAAATTTGCCAAGAAAATTGCAATCGGAGCATCTCTTCTTATATTAGCTGATTTGAAGATGGCTTTTTAGGAAAAAAGTTACCTCCACCATCCAGGGCCATCACAGTTAGCACCATGTCTTTGTTGAGAGGATTTTCTCGGTCTAATTTCTGAACAGTGGATATCACCCCGTCTGCATCAATGGTGAACTGAGTTTTCCCCAAGTCGTTGATGAACGAGTAGGTGATCTGACCGTACAGTCCAGAGTCCTCATCTGTTGCGCGGACCTGTGTGTCCACACATAAATTCACCAATATTCCTCATTATATGGTTTCATATTCATTAATTGTGCTTCAGTGCAATTAAAAAGTGAAATTACCTGAATGACCTTTGACCCTTCCGGCGCATTTTCCTGGACCTCAGCCAAGTAGAACCTTTGGCTAAATACTGGGCTGTACAGGTTAGCTCCCAGGACACGTACAATCACCTGTGAATCACCATTGCATCATCACTCCATCATCATCATCCTTGCTGTCTGCTGACATGTTGCTGTTGCCACCCCAATAAGCATCACTGGCTGATTTGTCAAACACGATCAAATCAAAAAGGCACAGCAGTAGTAAGAACACCAGGTTTGTGAATAATTAGTTACTGATTTCAATTACACACGAGCCACAGATACTGACACGTCCCTGAAGAACTGCTGCACACATATTTCATGCATGTCAGAAGAAGAACTTTAAGAATGGGGTGATGTGTTATTGCAACATAAATGTGTGCTATATGCCCCCCCCCCCTCAAATGTCCCATTTGTAATTACCACTAAGAGACAGATGTGAGTATTTTTTCCAGCTGGCAGCTTATCCTCAAACTAAATCTGATACGGTGAGACATTAACCTCCCACTGTGGAGCTGGCAGTCGTGAGAAACAGCAGTTACACTGAGCAGCAGCGAAGGTTGGTAATAATTTTGACAGGCCGGTGAAGAAGGTCAGCCCACTTTCTGTGTATGAAGACTACTGAGACTTAAAAAAAGACCAAATCAGCTGACAGAACTAATACGTAACTGCCAAAAGTTGTCTCACCTGAGCAGTGCTGGTGAAGACTCCATCCGACACAGACACATTGAGTTGATAGGAGAGTTTCATGCCTTGTCTCCTCTTGTTAGACAGACGAAGCACCCCCGTATCTGGCTCCATCATAAAAGTCATTTTCTCATTTCCTGAGAGAATACTGTACCTGAAGGCAGAGGAAGAAGAGAGAGCTTGTGTTGCTTATGGTCTACAAAGTTATTTTGCTCAAGAGGTGCTGCAAATTACAAGTGTCTACATTTCTTGAGGGTGTGCTGAGCCAAAGCTGCTTGAGAAAAATCTAAATAAAGCTTTGTGTGAAACTGAACCAGGATTACTGGGATTTGGTAAACCAAAACACAGCACTGTGCTTTTCAAGAGGTGACGATCTGAAAAATTCTTAAAGAGGATTTTCATCTAGGTTCAACGGTAAATCAATTCTACAGAGAAAACACTGAATGTGTAACTTTTCAAAGTCTCTTTTTCCTTACCTCAGCCTACTGGCATCACAGATGTCAGCATCTGATGCCTGAACACAAGTCACAAAGTGCCCTCTGGGAGCCAGCTCGCTGACAAAGGCCTCGTACAGCATTTGGCTGAAATTAGGTGGGTTGTCATTGGTGTCAGTTACAGTCACAGAGACAGTAACATCACTGCTAAGGGCAGGGTCTCCGCTGTCCGTCGCCCTGACAATGAAGTTGTGGCGTTGGATGAGCTCATAGTCGAGCAGACGTGCCGTGTATATCAGCCCGCTGTTACTGTCGATGCTGAAGTAGTCGGTGCTGTTGTAGATGTCAGATAGGATCTGGTAACTCACCACGGCGTTCTTTTCTGTGTCCTGGTCTTGGGCAAACACCTACATGGAGAGTTACATTAAATTGTGTCCTGACTCATGCATTATTCAAGATAAGGGCTGATTTGCTTACCCCACACATACTCTGTGGGTACAGCACCACCACTGCAGTCAATTGAAAAAGTAAATAACGTTCCAGATTTTACTGAGAATAGGATAGAAAGACATCTAAAACCTTGTCAAAGCATTTGTCTAACATTCAGCGTGAACATTCTGCTGAGATACTACTATATTTACAAAAATAAAGTAATAAAAAAAAGTAAAATATTGGAACAATTATACAGAAGCCAAACAGCAAATTTGATTGTCAGCCAAAGCGCTCCAAGTGTTTTGACTTCTGTCAGTGGAGTCTGTGCAGCTCTTTCAAAACAGATATAAAAGGTTTTGATTTGGTCTCCTGTCTCATGTCTGTGACTTAAGAGCAGTGTAACGCCACCATTGGGTCAAAGTTGGAAGTGAGTTTGTGCAGTTAACTTTTAAAATATATGTGTGATTTTCAAATATATGAAGGGCAGCTGTACCTATAATAAATAGGTATATAATAAATATAATAAATAGTCCATATTGGATTTTGAGAAAATACAAAAAAATACAGCACATAACCACTGTAACTGATATGGCTGCCGTACTTAATTTTATTTACAGATTTGTCCATTTATAGACTGCACATTTTGGAACCAGCTTTACGTTTGGATTCGGGAGCCAGACACTATCTCTACTTATAAGAATAGGCTTAAAACTTTCCTTCTTGCTAAAGCATATAGATAGGGCTGGATCAGGTGACCCTGAATCTTCCCTTAGACTGCTGGGGGATTCCCATGATGCATTCAGTGTTTCTTTTTCAGTCACTTTTCTCACTCATTATGTGTTAATAGACCGCTCTGCACTGAATCATACTTATTATTAATCTCTGGCTGTCTTCCACAGCATGCCTTTTATCCCGTCTTCCTTCTCTCACCTCAACTGGTCGTGGCAGATAGCCCCTCCCTGAGCTTGGTTTCTTCCTGTTAAAAGGGCGTTTTTCTTTCCCACTGTCACCAAAGTGCTTGCTCATAGGGGGTCATATGATTGTTGGTTTTTTCTTTCTATGTATTATTGTAGGGTCTACTTTATAATATAAAGCTTGAGGCGACTGTTGTTGTGATTTGGCACTGCATAAATAAAATTGAATACCAACGAGGACTGACAAGGTTATCAGGTTATCTTTAAATTTTGCCCATTAAAGCCATTCAGAGCTAACAAACAAAAACAAAGGTCATCACTTAGTGACTGTTTCATGTACTTATACCAAACTATTTGGCATCCCTTCTTGGTTGTCCAGAAATTCATAATTTAACTGCCGAGGCAGAGATGTGCTTTTGTTTACCATGACCCACATGATAAACAACACTGCAGTACCACAGATCAAGAGCAAAGATCATTTTAAGGCTCAGTGAGCATAAGTGATTATGCTGTTCTTAAATTTTCTGTTTCTTTTACATTCTAATCGTAGAAAAAAGGGACACTGGTCTACAGTATTTTGGTGACTGACATAAAAAGATGTGAGAAAAATCTGAATTCAATGATATGATGTTCTCATCATGTAAACAGAAATATGTTCCTGAATGAAAAAAGAGCACTATTGTATTAAAGGTCAAGCGCTTCCACTGGGAAATTTCTACGCAAATATCAAACTATCTTCCCATGAATAAATGAGCCATCCACAATGCTGCTGAAGTGACTCTTAAGTGTAAACACTCATTCGGTTAGAGTACACACTGGACTGACTCAGTAAACACAGCATGCACACACACCTGTAAGACGGGCGTTCCAATCATGGAGTTCTCAGACAGCACAGCTGAGTATGAGGTGTTGAGGAACAGCGGTGGGTTATCGTTCACATCCACCATGACAATGTCCACATCCACCTCCGACTTAGCTCCGGTCAGTGTATCGGTAGCCTTCACCGTTAAACGGTAATACTGTGTGGTCTCATAGTCTAACGGATAAATCACACTGATGATTCCTGTGTCAAAGCCAATGTCAAACTGGAGGGAAGGGTCTCCATCTGTGATGGTGAAGATGACGCTCTGGCCCTCGGGACTACTGGCATTGATACACAAGACAGAGGTGGAGACATCTACATCCTCTTTGACAGTGACACCATAAAAAGGCTTGTCAAATACTGGCATAGCTTTATTTACTACACTAACAGGCAGCTCCACCTCACTGGACAGAGGAGGGAAGCCGCCATCAGTCGCCACGAGGATCAGTTTGTACTCTGCGTTAGATAAATCTGCCTCGAAGGCTCTCTTTAAGGTCAGCTCTCCTGTCACAGGGTGCACCTGCATGAGATTTATATTACATTAATTAGTCCAACTCATGAATTTGCACAATTATAACATTTTACAGCCTCCCATATAAAATAAGGGAAGATGTTTCACTTACTTGAAAGTTTCTGTGCTGCTCCTTAAAGCTGTACGTCACTTGTCCATTCCGACCGTAGTCTTTGTCAGTAGCTGAGACCCTGAAAACACTTGATCCTGGCTGTGCTTCTACCTGCACTACAGCATAGTAGGGAAGGTTCACAAACTGTGGAGAGTTGTCGTTTACATCCTCCACCTAGAAGATTTGATTTTAAGAAAAACACAATGGGGTCATTTTAAAGCTCAGGAGGCTTAATGCTGTTCAACAACACAAAATCTGCACCACAGTCTTTTGACCACTACACCACTGTCCTACCAAATTAAGTCTATAACAAAACACATTCAAGCCACAATGTAAAATGTATTTAAAGCATTCTAAACCAAAGGAATTGAAAACACAGGACTGCACCAATGCACCCAAGTCTGCATTACTGTAAGTGTGGAGGTTGGACAGAAAAAACAACAACTAGAAACATTCTTACAGACAGATGATTTTCATACCCACCTGTACTTGCACGATCACCCTAGCCACCCTCAATATTTCATCTTCCCTGCTGACCTCTACCACCAATTCATAACTGTCCTTCTCCTCCCTGTCAAAAGGCACACCGGTGGTGAACACCGCTCCACAAGTTTGCCGAATGCTGAAGCGCCCAACGGGGTTCAGCAGAGTGTACTTGAGTGGCTCGTTGAGGCAGTGACCAACTGTGGTTACCACAGTCACTAAGGTGATATTGGGTATGTTCTCGGGGATGGAAGCAGAGTACACTGGGAAGGTGAAGAGAATTCCACTGTCTATAGCTTCTCGGACAAGCACTGTGACCAATGTCATGCTGGAAAAACGTCCATCCCAAACCTTAAAGAAAGAAGATCAACGAGTCAGAATTAGCTAGCAGAATTTGACTGCCCTTATTTTCTTAATAAAAACAGTAAAATAATTCTGGATGTAATCTTTGGTCAGAATCCTGAGTCATGCAGATGAGGTATCCCACATCAAGTCACAGATGAAAAGACTTTCTAATGGTATGTCCACTGATGACCTACCTTCACATTAAAGCGATAACGGTCTTTATTGAGGTTCTGATTGATGACGGTCACAACTCCAGTGTATCGCTCAACAGAAAAGAACTCCACATTGCTGTCCACCAAAGAGTAAAGCAGCTGGGGTGTGATAGACTTGTCAGGGTTAAGTGTGGGGTCAGAGGTCATATCGGGGTCAAAAGCCTTAACCCTAAGGACCTCTACACCCATGTAGGTAGGCAGCAGGAGGATTGTCTCGTAAGTGTCCTGGGAAAACTTTGGGGGAGAGTCATTGATGTTGATCACCTAAGACGTGGTACACGGGGAGAGAAAAAAAATAATGTTGAAAAATGACTACGATAACGCAGAACTCAAAGTGAGTCAAGAGTTGTTTATGAGACAATGAAAGCTGATTCATATGTTATTCGCTTACCTTAATAAGAACCACTGCTGGGCTGTCAGCACCCCGTGGAGGCTGGCCACTATCTCTAACATGAACCCGAAAGGCAAACTCAGAGAAGGTTTCGTAGTCCAGACTGGCAATCGTTCTAAAAACCATTTAAACAAACCCAGTATATATCAACCTATAAGGAGATGAATCAGATCAATAGTGATGCAACTTATCTGACATCTGACAGCACTATCACCTACCGGATCGATCCAGTCCCAGAGTCCACACTGAAGAACATCCGAGCAGTCTCACCTATGATCTCGAACACTAACAGGGCATTGTGGTTGCGATCCTTATCAGTTGCCCGGATGACCAAAGGGTTACCGTCCTCTGCCAGGACCACACTGTTGATTGGAGCAGCCTCGCTGACTACGCCAACATACCTGTTAGGAGAAAAAGGTAACACTCAAATATTTCTTAAGTCGGTCGACGATATCACTTTTTAGCACTCAACAAGCCTAAACAAACAGAAAGAAGGCAGCACATCAGTGTTAAAGCTATAGCTACGTATATCTGCAAGTCAACTATGATCACCACTAATACCTGATTTGTTGGAATACAGGTGGGCTGTCATTGATGTCCACTACTTGTATCATGACGGACGTGCTGGCTTCCACTCCAGCCATGCTCAGGGCACGCACCACCAGAAAGTAAGATGTTGTTTGCTGGAAAAACAAAGTCCAGTTAAATTGTTCTAAAAAATTTCAATTTAGATCCAATGGAAATTTAAACAAGTGACCTAAATGACAGCTTGTTAGGAGTGTCTTAGAGAACCTCTGCATATTTATGCACTCTCAGTTACCTTTTCCTCATCGAATCACAGTGAGTGATTAGATGTAATGTTGATTATGGCTCTGAGGGCAACACCATCTGTTCCAGGACTGCTTGTTTGTTGTTGCCTTTTGTGGCTGAATATAATTCTTTATGACTGAATATATATTTGGGTCAAAGGCACACCTACAAAATGCACTAGGGACAGAACAGATGCCCCCCGTACCCCGTGTTTGACTGCTAAGCATCTATACATCCAATATATAACCAAAAAGAAAAACATTAACAAACCTCAAAGTCCAGCGGTTTGCGTGTAGTAATTACACCGGTATGGTGGTTAATAAAGAAGAAGCGTGCCTCGTTGCCTCTGGTGATGTCATAAATCAGTGCTGAGCGGCTGAGGGCGCTAACAGTGATCACGTATGTTCCCGTTTTACTGTCCTCCATAATCTATAAAGCCAAAGAGCAGAAATGTACAGGTAGATTTTCAGAACTTGAGTGAGTTGTGTAGACCGTTTCCTTAAAGATACTATTCTTACTTCCTGTATATCTGTCTAGACATTTAACCTCTATACACACATACCATCTTCAAGCCCGTCTTTATTCCTCCTATCTCTCCCACCCTCTCCAGCCTTCTCCCTTCAGACAGTAATTTTACTCTAACTTTATTTATTTATTTTTACCTCAGCCTGATACTCCTTCTGAGAGAATTTCGGTTTGGAGAAGTCTGAGAGGATCAAGGAAATGCGAACTGAAGCGGTGGCCATTAATGGGGGAAATCCACTGTCTGTAACGCGCACACTGAGGGCGTAAAAGCCTAAAGAAGTGAGGTCCAGTTCCTTGGCAATGAAGATAAGGCCCGTGGTATTATCAATACCAAACACACCACCGGTGTTACCTGAAAGTAGCAGAAAGGTTACAGACACTATTACAGGAGGATACAAAAATCACAGTTCACTACACTGTTTAAATACAGATACAGATACAAATTAAAATGAGAATAATGTTTTTGCAGGTTGTACCACACCTGCTTCTATAGTATAGGTAAGCTCCCCATTAATCCCATTGTCTTTGTCTAGGGCCGTCACCTGCACTACAGACATGCCTACAGAAAAAGTCTCGTAGGCCGTAGCATCGTATACGGTGCTGGTGAAGTAGGGAATGTTATCATTGGAATCTTCCACTGCCACCAGAATACGAGCCAGGTCACGGTTAAATGGAAACTCCTGATCCTTGACCTACAGCAGCAAACGAGAGATGAATATGGATAGAGCTGTACGAGGTGATAAAAGAGCAAAATCAGCAAAAAATTAAGTGAGGCAGACACGGTTGCCAAAACGGACATAATTTATTGGATAGCACAGTGGCGCATAGAGACTCACAGTAACATCCAAGCTCACATACACACATACACGCACATATACACACACAAACAGATTGTCATCCATGTTTCCTTTCTCACCATAATAGTGAGGATGTGCTGTGTCCGGGCTTCATAGTCTAGCCGGTCTGCGGTGTAGACGACTCCTGTGCCAGGATTGACCCTAAACAGCCTCATACTGGCCGGGTCTACGCTGCCATAGATGGAGAAGCTCAAACGGGCACGCTCATCAATGTCTGATGCTCTGACCCGCAGCAGCTCCATGTCAACTGGTATATCCTCAGATATGCTGACATCATAAGCTGGCAGAGAAAAAACTGGAGGGTTGTCGTTGCTGTCTTGTATTCGAATGAACACCTGAGTGATCAAGAGATAGAAGAGGAAATCTGCATAGTCAGCATAGTGGCAAACAGCGATAGGAGAATTGGAGTCGAATTAGCTTTGGTAACTGAAAATCCTCAATCCAATTGTAGAGTAAATGCAAGGCTCAGACACGACTGAACATTATTTGCATTAAGACATGGCACTGTTTATGGCAGACTTGTAAGCCAGCGCGAGCATTATCCAAGAGGCATGAGGTTCTTTTTGTGTCTTGACCTTTATTTGCCCAGAGTAATCCCATTAATTCTCTGATATCAAGGATTTCCCTTACAAGATATACCCAGTAGGGGAGCCCCGACAGCAGGAGCACAGGGGAATGTCAAAGGCAGGGCAACAAAAGCACTTTTCATAGTCAGTATGAGATAATTTCACAAAAACCGAGCACAGGCGGAGGAAGCGAAGCTGAGCGTAAACAGTTCCCTGTGAAAAGAGGGAACAATAATTTAATTTGATGTGGGTCTGGGGCGTGTGAGAGGCAGAGCCAGTGCATAACAAATCAAAACTCTGTGTACCTGTGCTGTGGCAAAGTTGGTCCCATCTGTCACCTGTACCGTCATGTTGTACACAGACTGCACCTCCGCATCAAGGGGCTTGGCCACGACTAGCGTCCCCACCCCCAGTTGGAGGTCAAACTGCATGTCAAAGCTCCCTGGAATAAATGAACACACACACACCCACCCCCGCACACACACATAGTGTCAGCCTTTTAGTATTCACACTGCATATTAGACTCAGGTGCTCTAAGTTATTACTGTGTAATTGTTTTGGCCAGGTGCCTTCGTCTGGAGCTGGAGGGACTGTGAAATAAAATGAACTGAAATGCAATGTGATGTAGCACCAAACCCACTTGGCAGCCTGAGAGCTGTTAACAGCCACGCAAACATCTGTCTTATCACTCCAAAACACAACCCATCTCTGAGATCAAAAACCCGCAGCAGGGTCTTTTCCACGGGCGGTGAGTATACAGTTTAAAGGCTTAATGTTTGATTAAAGTGAGGGAGGGGATTGATATGTGTTAGGTATTCGGTACCATCCTTCCTCTCATTCCAGCTTCTCTCCTGAGATATCTGAGAGCCTGAGCACCCCTCAGCATATGAATACTGATTGGGCATTTTTCACACAACCACTGATGCGTGTTGAGTGGGAGCAAAATACAGGGTCTCACATTGTTTATTTATTTATTTTTTGTTCTACTTTTTATGGCAGAGCAGTGGGTCAATATAACACTACGAGGGATCAATCTCACAGCATTAAGAAAAAAGAAAATTGCAGTATGTAATTACTAGTTTCTTTTCCTGTCAGTTTCCTGTCAGGGTGGAATGATGTCTCAGAGTTCTGTTATTAATCCAGGAAGGAAAAGCCAGAAAAGAAAGTCGTAAGAATCAAACTCTTTCTTCTATCTGTATCACAAAATCATATTCAGTGCCATAAATATTTGTAAAATCGAAAAGCATACAAATATTTCTCTAGTGTAATTAAAAAGAAATGCAATACAAAAAAGCAATCATATGCAAAACTATACATGGCCCCTAACAAATGTAAGCAAAGTATCCAATGTTTTCAGATCTGGCTTTGGTCTCCACCAGAGGAATAAAATCTGCCTCTTTAGTTGCTAAACGCTCCAGCGCAGCTTCAGCTCCACAGTTGTTTGCAGTGGCTGACCAATGATGCACATAGGGGCGAGAGTGATCTGAAATACTAATGCTGCCGGGCTTGACAGCAAAGCAGCAGGCTAGAGCTCTGTGAAGTTCTGTAAATCTGAGGAGCATCTGAAAATGTGGGTGGTAAATCTCTGAAGGTTCATTTATACCGTAAGAGCGATTCCTCTCACATTCTTTAGCACTTGTTTTAGTCACTGTAAGGTTTATCCATTACTGCTGAAAAACAGTGAGGTACACTTGAATTCAACCCTAAGTGGAAACATTAAAAAAAAAAAAACTCTATGGAGACCTTACGAAAGGGGGAGCATTGTCGTTACAGGCTGCTTCAATCAGAAATGCAGTAACTTTCCAAAGTGGCTACAATGTAGCTGAACTAATGGCACAAACCTGTCCTGTGTGGGCAGAGATAATGATACTGCACAGTATTAGTGGAGTTGTGTGAGATTACTATTTCAAACTCAGATCGATTACTTTTGCCTTTGGCTAAACAAGGTCATGGTACTGCGTACTACATTTCCTGGATTTCCTTAATTTCTTCAAACCTGCAGCATTTTGGGGAAAATGTGTGCAAAATTCGCTTTGACCCGACCTGTGTCAAGCGAGCAGTTTCTTCCACATGCATTCTGAGGAATGTAGAACATTTCTCTGGCAGGGCGCCCGCCTTAAAGGTGAGAGAGAGGAAAGAAAAAAGAGAATATAAATATTCATGAAGTCTGGATATCCTTGTGATCAAAAGTTTGGATGATTTATATACAGCACTGCAAAGTTGACCTCTTGACGTTTTTACATTTATATGTCTCACTAAGTGATACAAATTGACTTTTCATTAGAATACTTAAGCTAAGAGTGGGTGATAAGAGCCTACTTCTGGAAGTTTGAAATAAAATATCCCACATGCTTTTATTTTATGAAAACTATCTGAAATATTAATAACCTTTTCTGTACAATTACTCAACTAACATTAACACCAAGAATGAAGTGGGAAAAACCATCGTCTTTGCATTTTCTCTGTCTATTAAAAGAGAACAATTAAATATTAAACTTATTTTCCTGTTTTAACAACTCTATATTTTTATTTAATATGAACTATCAAATACAAATTAATATTCCTTAGTTGTTCTTTCAAAAGCCAGGAGAAGATCTGTTTTCACCAGAGTCAGGGCGCCAGAAGGAGCCACTCATTTGTCGCTGTTTGCTTTCTAGCATGAGTGTGGGTAAATATCCCATAATTCTCTTTTGTACAGAGAATTCATTTTTTGTCTATGCAAAAGTCATTTCAAACACATCTCAATATGCCCATGATACAGAATGTACCGTTTTTAGTGCGCTGGCTCTGGTTTATCCAGCACAGATGTGACAAAAAATGACAAATATTCGCTCTTAAATGTTTTAATTCAGTGAATCTGAAACTCAAAATACTTCCATCGATTTAAACTAACAACTGACAGTCAAAAAGTCTGATATCTTTGGAAATAATGATGCAAACTAGAACAACTTATTATTAACTTTATCAAGAAACATTTTGTTACTTTTCATTAGTGCAACCAGGACGCTTTTATTGTTGCTAACTTCATGAGAAAATTCAGAATATGCACTGTCCTCTGGCTCTCTGTTAGTTCATTATCTTTTATTAAGTTTCTTACCGACTATAGTGAACCAGACAGGTGTGCTGGACTGGCTGATAGCCACCACTCCCACTGGCTGGGCAACAGTAGCTGTCTCCGAAATGGAGAAATTGTAGTACCGTTGAGTGAACAGTAGGGGCACTGGTGAGGGGGCAGGTTTACGAATCCACTCTACATTAAGTTTAACAGTAGACCATAATGGCGGATCGCCAGCATCCTCCGCTTTTATCTAAGAGAAAGAACAATATAGAGAAATTAGTACGATAGCCCCGCGAGGTCAAATGGACTGCAACGTATGAAAACACCAGCAAATAGAAAAATCACAACTGCAGTTGCCTCAAGGTGCTTTATGA
>VURO01000282.1:7935-25132 GCA_015108175.1 Pelvicachromis taeniatus | reverse complement strand
AATGGTCTAAAACAGGGCTCACCAACCTTTTTGAAAGTGAGAGCTACTTCTTGGGTACTGATTAATGTGAAGGGCTACCAGTTTGACACACACTTCTGAAATAACAAATTTACTCAATTTAACTTTAATTATATGTTATCATTAATAATTAATGATATTCATCTATGTAAAGACACTGATTATGGCAACTGTTTCCATGGAGACCAGCTAGCGCTGATCTAATATTTAATAAGAAACCTTTTTTAAAAAAAAACAAAACATATTATCTCTAACAAATTGACACCAATGCAATTGTGATTTTAAAAAAATAGCAACAAAAAATAAAAATAGATGCCGCTTACTGGTAAGTTGTTATAGTGAGCTATTTTTAGAACAGGCCCGCGGGCTACTCATATGGTCCTTGCGGGCTACCTGGTGTCTGCGGGCACCATGTTGGTGACCCCTGCATTAAGTAATGTGAATAAGAAGCTTGTATAAGCGCATGTCACGAGGTGAAGACCTTAAGTAAAGCTTAGTTGCGGTGACTTACACTCATAGTTCTGTAAAACAGAACAACAAGTCAACAATTCTTAAAACTTAAATAATCCACAGATGAATTAGTCTGGTCACTTATTAATATAGCACATTTTAAAACAACACAATATATCCAAATGGTAAAACAAAGAATGTGGAGAAGAGAAGCACCAAACATCACTTGTCTAACACAGGGCTAACTCAGAGAGACGCATGAATTGATTCAGACCTTCACAATTACAGGCCATTTAAAGTTGCCACTTCTATTCTACCATCTAGAAGCCTCTGAATTACGACAGTGACATGAATTCATATCAAGTTATTATTATTCCATTATAATGTAAAATTAATTCAGCTCTTTTCTTTAATATTTATGTGGCTATTTTACTTCTTAAAGGAGACTTTAAGCACTACTTAATGCTACTTACTTACACAGCCACCACATAATATTTATAAAAACTTCTGTAATGCAATTAAAGGCACAGGTCGGCGTTTAAACAAAAAGCTGAACATTCCTAAAAGAGCAAAGAGGTGAGAGACAGAGGACTGCACATCGATAGAGGTGCTGTGGCTGATTTCAAGACATAAATAGTTTCGAATAATCCTTTCTTATAGGAAATGTCACAGGTGTATATAAAGGGATGCATGACGGCTGATTTCAGGTTCAGAGTCCTGGTAGTGTGTACATGCAGACTCTTAGTCATGGCTTGTTAAGACACATAAATGGAACAGATGCTTTATTAGCCTTTATGTCTTTAGCAAACACCTGGGGGAACATATGATGTCACAAACCTCTACAAACTAATAATGATGATGCCGTAATCAAGCTGCCACCTCCGTAGATGGGATTTAAAGGCAATGGTGAAATGCAGACTCCACGGTTCAAATGATCCAAAAGTGAGTCAGTCCCAGAGTTAACACTTCACCTAAATCACACCAAATATGAGCTGCCTGTAATGGGTTTTGATTACGTCAAATTAAATCGTCACAAGTCCAATTTTTCATTTGTTTCAGGTAATGGTGTTTGAGCCTAGTAGACTCTGATGCATGATAATCTGGATGCAGTTTGTGTGTACTCACCACGCTGATGAGCTGAGACAAAGACACCTGTATGGAGACGGTGACCTGCTGGCTCTTATTGACAGCAGGTCTGATTAGTTTATTGTAGTGCTCTGGACCTAAAAGGTAGTTTACCAGACGCTCCTCTGCATTCTCTGCCCAGCTGCCTACAGAGAAAATACCGAATATAGAAAGAAATCCAGTTAATCAAAAGTGCTTTAAACATAAAATGAATCTGTTTAAAATATGTAATATGACAGCCATGGTTACGTGGAACTCCACTGCCTGAAAACACAGAGGCAATAGATAATGTCATTCATAAATGCCATGTGTTTGCCCTGTGGCGATTCACAGCCACTGGTAGGTGTGTAGTGTATCTTTGTATCCTGCGTGCGCGAGTGTCTGTTCAATGTCTGTTAACAAAGTAAATATACTAAAGGGCATTACGGCTGAATCACGTGTTCTCAGTTAAGTGTGAGCATGTGTACGTCTTGCAGTCTGACACGTTACTGCGGGGTTTTAGAGCACAGAAACACACAAGGCTCCAGTCAAGCATCCCGGTGAGACAACCCCCGAAGCTTTATGTTTCCTGAGCCCTAAATTATTGGTTATATAAAAGTAATTGTATGAATAAATCAGAAGCAAAATGCTCCAGTTGCCATTATATCCACATTGTCAAACAAACTGACAACAGCGCAGTGAGGATTGGTTATCTAGACCGCTTTCCTCCCTGTGGCACACGAGTTGTCTGTTTTTGCAAGATTGCATGCAGTGAAGGCTGTGTGAGCATGGATGTTCTTTTTTTTTTTTAGCAGCACCCTGCTGTTTCAAGTTTTCATGTCAGAGTGAACATCAGTGGTTTCAGCTGAAGAGTGGCAAGCCAGTCTGTTAGAACTAAATGAGAAATCTTTAGCTCTCAGTTTATTTTAACTTCAGAGGATAAATGGTCTGCCATCAAGTAAGAACCTCAAGTATCTCTTTACATAAGAGGAAAGCTATTTGTTAAAATGAAAGCTAAACCACTTAATCACATTTATATTTCTTCTGAAGTGGCGTCAACAGAGTTCAATAGTCTGTGTTCAATGTATGAACACGCGTAGAAATGTTTAGATTACGCCCAGCAAATCAGGCTGTCATTAAAGTAGCTATTTGAGAACAAATATTGTACGGAAATATAAATCAAGTGGATACTGAGGTTTGCAATTTAAAGGACGATTTGAATAGAAGTTTAATAGGAAAAAAGCAGTAAATGTATTAATGTTGCAATGCTGCTCTGGTATTATTTAACAACTTGTTGTCAAAAGTCACCACATCTCAACAATAGATGTGGCGCTTTAAGAAAAGGTCGCTTAGCTCAGGTTTGCATAAAGAAAAGGGGAGACAAAGGAAAACGTCTATCAAAGGATAACAAAATGCATCCGCACCCCTGAAGCTCATTTTGCTTCATCTGTTTTACAAAGTATTCCCTGACTGTTATACGGATATTTCAAAAATGGAAAACTCCATTTTCAGATTTTTTTTGCAGGACTGCAATGAAATACCTCTCTGTAAGTACTGGAGATATTATGCATCATGATCCACTTATTGACACTGGCATTTTGATTTCATGCATGTAACAAGAAGAAGAATTTCTTGCCATGGCAAAGTGATAGCATTCATAATCGACCACCGAAACCAGCTGGAATATGCAGCTTGTTACAGATGCTTCTGTTTTGATTTAACCATGCTCCCAATGTCTGTTGCAGTTACAATCATTTGGGGATGAGTGCCACTGAGGTAGGATGACTTACTGTAAATCCTTGACTGACAATTCAGCACACATTAGCAGAATGCTAGTGTTGTATGGGCAAAATGGGTTTCCCCATAAGAAAACTTATGTCTGCTAAAACTATAACAGAATATGAGCTTTTTGTTTCAAAACAGGTACAAATCATTTTTAGTAATTTAGACTTACTGGATCCAACGAGTTTAGGATGTCACAAGCACTATCTGGCCAAATTGCAGCCAATTTCAGCATAATGACATAAGTAGGAAGTGAAAAGGCTCTCCGTGGATGGGGTCTCACCAGGATCATTAACTTCCTGGAGTCTCTGACGGGATACAGTGGGCAACATGCTTATATTTATGCATGCATGATCAGTTGTTGGGGGTAATAGGAGTGAGATAATAGCTGCTGCATTTACTAGTATTTACTGCAATACTGTACTTGTGCAACGTTGCTGTTCAAACTGAAGCAATAGAGATATTCTCTGTTGTTCAAGGTGTTTTACTTTCCTGTCAAAACATGGCAGCTCATGAGGGTGATATTAGACGTAAGTGACTTAAAGCCTCAAACCTATTATGGAGCAATAAACTCCATTTCATTCTTCTTCTTTTTTTCAATTTGCTTTTATAAAAAATATTTCAAACATCTAGTCTGTTACAAGTGGGACTGACTTGTGACTTTAGCCTTGTGAATATGCCAGCGTTACAGTTTTCACATTCACAAGTATGCAAGGGTTTACTTCATGGTGGTAGCAGTGACTTAAATTTCATCACTCATGAGTAAACATGAGCTGTTACTTCAGCTGTTACTTCACTATAAAGATACCAAGTATGTATGCTTGCCTCAAGACAACTCCATACCGGCCATAAAAAAACTATAAAAAATTACCAGATCTTTTTTTTTTACCTGATTTTTGTTCCTGAGAAAAATGAAAGCCACATATGAGGACATTCTTTTTCAATTTTGATCGAACAGTGGCAGTATAATGTCCTCGTAAGAGGATATCAGGCCCTTGTAGAGCAAAATGTTGTACTTTGGTTTAAACAACCCAAAATGTGATGTCCACATATGTGGACGGCAGGTCCTAGAAGTGTTGAGCGACTTCCTCAGGACAAACACACGAAAAAAGGCACACTAAACATAGCCCGGGGTACGTGGTCTTTGTCGTACCTTTTATATTAAGAACAGTTTAACTTCCAGGGATCTGCAGTGATGAGACTCATTAAGATTAAAACACTGACGCTGTGATGGAAGACTGGTGCCACATATCATTGCACAAGGCAAGTCAAATCTTTAGGCCTTGAGAGAAATACAACCACTCACAACAACATGATGGAATACACAGAGAAGTGTGATGCCGCTTCTCGACGTTTTACAGCCTTTAAATCATTTAAAGCTCAATTCCAGGGTCTCTTGCCTTCTCTTGATGGATGCTACAGACTAATCCTTGACTATGTTACCTGCCACAGCTGATCTTTGTCAGAGTTTGCAAGAGACAATCTACAGATTGATGGCTCAGCCTTTTGGTTGTTTTCCTTATTTTTGGAAAAATGACTGTATTTTAAGTCTAGCTTAATCGCTAAAGCATAACCTACAAGCTTAACCAGTTTTACGTGTATACAATGCACCACTCCCTGAAATATCAGCTGAAATCAAGGTCAGGTAAGTAAGAGGAAGCTTTTCTTTCAGGGCAGTGAGACATCCACATTTTGCCTAAAAAACAGGAGATGGTGCTTTCTTGGTGGTAGATAAAACAGGCCTGTTGTTCAATTATTCAAGGGCACATCTGCTTTTACTTATGGGTATTTTAAGAGTATGAACACCACCCACACTTTCTCAGGAAGTTCTTGCACAGAGTGCTGTTGTGCTCGCTTTAGACTCCTGTACTCAGAAACACAAATACTCATCAAATACACCTCTTCTTGTGAAACACGGGGGTCCTGTGAACAGCACGAGTCCAGTTTTATAGAATCCAAATACACAAAAGACGGATAATGTAAGATAATTGTAACTGTGCCTTTCCAGGGAAGATGATCTGTTGATTATAGTACAGTAGAAGTACAAAACCCAGTGTTTTGGGTTGTTGCTACTACTCAGTGCACATGTTCAAGTCATTAATATTCTCCCCAGTTTGAGGAAGAGTTTATATCATACAAATACATACACATTAGAGAAACAACGTTAGTCAAGTCTGATCTGGATTATTTGGGATTTTTTTATTAAATGAAGAAAAAACATTCTGTCATGTGAAGAATGATTGGAAGTATTATTTTAATGTTTGCAGAGACTGAAGACTTTCAAATACTGACTTTTGTAATATATGAAAGTCTAAAAGCATTGAATACATTACTATATATTGAAATAGCAGCAAATACGGAAATATGAGGTTTATCTCTTCAGGATTTTCTTTTATGAATAATAAAGAAAATGTAGATAACTCTAACAGCTACCGAAATGTTTCATTTATTATAGGTGAATGATTACATGATTATAAATGGAGAAGTATCGCCTAGAAAAGCATCTGTCCCTTTAATTTGTCTTTCTAAAGATCTTCCATACTTAGAAGCGCAATCATTTGGATTGTACCCCTGAGATTTGGTTTACAGTTGAGTTCATGTGTGTGTGTGTGTGTGTGTGTGTGTGTGTGTGTGTGTGTGTGTGTGTGTGTGTGTGTGTGTGTGTGTGTGTGTACATGTAAGAGCATCCAGTGAGCATGCCATGGAATTTATCATCTGTTATCTTCTTGGCCGTAAACTTCTCACAGAAGATGTTTCCATTTTCATACATGAAGCAGTTTGGGGATATTTAAAAGATAAGAACTCACCTGTTAGAGAGAGAATGAGAAGCACAAGAGCAGTGCTGGTAGTCATCTCCTTTCCGCTTCTCTGCTTCTCTACACTAAGTTGCTCCTTTCTAAAGGCTGTCCTCTAAATTTTTTTTAAAAAGACCAGAAATGTCTTAAATGTCAAAAGTGACGATTTAGTCCAACCTGATGGATTCCCCTATTACTTTTTTTTCCCACACAAGTGCTCCAGGTGTTTTTTTCCTTTGCTGGACAACACGCAGAAACTTTGGCTGTTGTGGTTTAAAAAAATTACCATGTGTAAAAAAGTGTTTATTTGCCAAAGGAAACATGGTGGTCCTTTACTTCACAGCATCCTGCGGGAGTTGGGCAACCCATTTTGCGCAGCCGCCTCAGCAAGCAACTCTCGATCCAAATCCAGTAGACTAGTCCACGATGGTGTCCAAAAAAAATCCACATTAAACTTGTTTTCTTTTTTAATTTAATCACCAATACTTGCCTTAAGTTTCTTTTGACGACGCGCCGATAACTTGAATTTTGCGCGGCTGTTGAGACTAGCGCGCATGCAGGCGGCGCGCTTGCGCTACATTGGCTCCACGGGGTTAAACCTCGCAGTCAAAGACCGCAAAGAAGCCAAAAGCGTTTTTTTCCACCAAACTTCGAGGACAAGCTACGATGAAAAAGCAGGAGGTCGGGGCTCGGAGAGGGAGGTGCGTGTCTCTCTGCATGTGTGCTCCTCGCGCCTCGGACCGGAGCAGACACACACGTCACGACGTGGACTGATGTGCATCTGCCAGTCTCATAGATGGGCTCTTTTTCAGCCAGTGGCGCTTCCACAGCCTACTTTTCACAACACTGTGAATAACTAAAATTGAACATAACATTAATTCACCGTAACCTGGCGACTGTAGACCCCGTGTTAAAGAATCTGATGCAAATTTAAATTAGAAGCAATCGTGTAGGACCTGCCATTCAAGTCAGATGACCTATGTGTCATTGTTTTGTACTGGCACACAATCAGAGTATAAGCTAAACTCAAAAGCTGATAAAGGGCAGACTGATGGGAGAAGATAGTCTTTATGTAACCAAACTAGTCTTGCAGATAATCCAGCACATAGGCTTCTACTTTGGGTGGTGAGATCCAGGTCCTTTTAATGTGATAAAATATACATGTTATAGTTTTATAACCATGATAATGTGTTACTAAAGTGTGTCAGTATAGTCTGCGGCAGAAACACATTAGTGCTGCACATTATTTCTCACTGCAGCTTTGACATATGGCTCTATGCACAGTGTGTTTAGTGTGAAGATTTTCTCTCATAAATCCAAGTTAACAGCATTTTAGTTTAACTTCGCTTGTCCAAAAAGAAATTACCGTGAATTACAATGTTCTGGCGTTAAACAGACCATAATCGTTTGTTTGATGGATGAATGCGATGTTTTTTAAAGATAAAATGTAATATAATGAGGAGAGTAATACAAGCTGATGATTCGAGCTGAGTTTCTTTCACCCCAAGTGGTCACAGCAGATGGCTGCCCCTCCGTGGGCCTGGTTCTGCAGGAGGTTTCTTCCTGTTAAAAGGGAGTTTTTCCTTCCCGCTGTCACCATAGGGGTCATATGATTGTTGGGTTTTTCACTGTATGGATTATTGTAGGGTTTACCTGACAATATAAAGCACCTTGAGGCGACTGTTGTTGTGATTCAGCGCTATATAAATAAAATTGAATTGAAGTTTGTAACTTAAAGAGGAGATAAGTCATGCCAGCTGATAGCACACCAGTGTGACCACTCCACGTCTGCTGTGAGATTCAGATGATAGATAGAAACAAACACGTGGAGTAAACAAGTATGTTCCCTCTGACAGTTTTTACAGGTAAGATAATGGAAACTCCAGGTCCCATTGCCACTTACCTTGGGATAACATTTGACTCATGTTGGATGATCATGCTAAACTTGTGGTTTGCTCTTGCCTTTATAAGAAACATGGTTAGTCATGCTTCATCATTTACTTTTCTTAATGTAACCCATGGTTATTTGATTGCCAATCGGATTTTATTTTGTGTTACTTTTTTTGTTGAGTAGTGAGTTTTCCCATTAACCATGAATGCACCGTAGCGCTGCTCAATGCCAGGTAACTTTCTTTCACTGCATCTGTGTGCACGGAGCAAGGTAAATTTCTCAGTATGTTGCCCTTGTGTTTAATGGGTAAAAGATCTCCATGAAACGTGGTTTTGAGCAGTGATTTTGTTTTGAAGATGGTGATGGTGCGGCCACCTGTTTCCTTGGAGGGTGGTAGGACACAAAGACTTCCAATGTGTTTTTTTTTTTTAAACAATGATTCACATTTTTTACTTCGATCTCAGGACAATTTATGTTGCTACCTTCTTTTGGGTCAGACCTGATACCACTTAACAAAAACTGATGCATCAGAAGGAAGAACTGTGAACTGGAGATAATCCAAATAGCATTTAAATACTTACAGATTAGTAAGTGCACTTAAGTGTACCTGATACACTTATGGACACCTAAAGGGATGGTACTGAACACTTTAAAGATCGAATTATTGAGGTGAACTAAATGTTTGAAATGATTTGTCCTCTGCATGGACAAGCACAAGCATGTCCATGCTTGCATATATGTCAGTCAGCTTTTACACTGATATGTCCCCAGCAGGTCCTGAGGTCATGTGTTCAGGATCTGCTGGGCATCAAAAAAGGTTGAGACGTATTTCAGTTGAAAGCTGCTAGGTAAATACAATTGTATTTAATTCTATCAACAATTCAGGCTGATGGTGAATGGTGATTTTTTTTTTTCCTTTGTTTGTTTGTTTGCTTGTTTTTTCAAGTCTTTTAATAGCAAAATTTAAATGCCAAAGTCCACCAGAGTACAGTTGATAGTATTGTTGCTTTGTCCCCGTGTGCCATCTATAATTTAAGTTGACTTTTGGAATGACATTTTGAGTTTAGACTTCTGCATCAGAAGAATAAAGAATGTTATTTCTGGTACTCTCACATCCAGGTTTTGCGGGAGGTTTCTTCCTGTTAAAAGGGAGTTTTTCCTTCCCACTGTTTGAGTAAGTGCTTGCTCAGAGGGAATCTTTCGATTGTAGGAGTTTTGTCTGTATTATTGTAGGGTCTTCACCTTACAATATAGAGCATCCCAAGGCAGCTGCTGTTGTGATTTAGTGCTATAGAAATAAAACTGAACTGAATTGAATTGGGGGGAAAAAAAACAAAAAAAAAACAGAATTCACATGAGACGAGACAGTCTTGAAAATAACGGTTAATGTTTCTATACTTTTCAAATCTTTGTAAGACATTTTTGATGAAAATGGGGAAACAGTTTAAGCTGCCATTTGAGTGAGGACTGTAAACAGACAAAGTAATGCAAATGTGAATCAAAATTATTAGGATGTCAGCAACATGTCCTGCCAGATTGCCACTGAGCTAGACGGTGATATCTATCAGCAAGACAGTCCCTTCTCAGACAGGCTGCACTTTGACCTCTGTGTTCCCTTCATCTGCACAACTTTAAATTAATACCACCCATTCTTCTTAGTTTACACACATGTGTTTTTGTTTCTTTGGGTTTCCCATATAGAGGAGCTGATGTCTGTGGTTCAACTTAATGTCTAACCTCAGATGTTAGTTTAGTACACGTGACTGTATTTTTATTGTTGAATTAGGTACATGTGGCTATCACAGTAAAAGGAGAATCACGTTGCAGCAATAGTCAAAACAAAGAAAGCCAGGGGTGGGAAAAGAATAATATGAAGAAGTCATTAACATTCTGCTCCTCCTTTAGAAATGTATGCTTGGGTCTCATAAATAAACCACTGCAGATTCAGTGATTAGCAGTGTTATGATTGTCAATCACTGAGTTGTCATAGACTTGTTTTGGAGATTCAGATACTTTTTTTTCCTTTCTGTATTTTTTCATAATCTCGAATTTTCAGCTGTGTTTGATGCAAAAAGCATGTGAATTTGTGAGTGCACAGTTCTTCCCACAGGACAGAAATATTCACGTTAAAAAAAACCCCAGAGAGATTTATCCAAGGTCTATCATTGATGCAGTTAGCATGTGCGTAAATCCATCACAGCACAGGCCATATAACTAACACATTACTCCCTTACACGGCCCAGTGGAGATTTCAATCTGCTGTAATGGAGGTGACTGTCCGCTTCAGTCAAGTTAACTGGCACAAGAGTGCCACGTTTTACAGCAATTCATAACACCCTCCCTCACATGCTCTGCTGCTCCATCACTGTTTCTGTTTTACACAGGCAGATTTTAGGTTCATAAAAGTGCTAATAAGAGATCTGAAAAAATTGATGTATTTACAGTAAAAGCACAATATTTATTAAAAGGAAAAATAAATCAAAATATTAGACAAAGAATGAGTTACACTGTTATTTTTACATTTTTATTCATAAAGATGTGGGTTACTGTATGTGTGCTTTGGGAAAGCATCTTCATATTCGTAAACAGTAACCTGACTGACCGTGAAGTTAGCCACTGAAGTGTTCCAGTGAAGAAACTAGTCAGACCATCAGTTTTCACCACTGAGGGACACGTTTATAGCTATTTATTAACCCATAAGCTTTTTTCCTCTTATGACACCTTCTGACCTGTGTTAAATGTCCCTCAGAGCCTCAGAACATATAAAACTGTAAACAGTCACCGTAGGGTGCTTTACATTGTAAGGTAGACCCTACAATAATACATACAGAGAAAAACCAAACAGTTATATGACCCCTATGAGCAAGCACTTTGGCGACAGTGGGAAGGAAAAACTCCCTTTTAACAGGAAGAGACCTCCGGGAGAACCAGGTTCAGGGAGGGGCGGCCATCTGCTGCGACCGGTTGGGGTGAAAGAAGGAAGACAGGATAAAAGACATGCTGTGGAAGAGAGCCAGAGAGGTCTATTAACCAATGGTGAATAAGAAAGGTGACTGAAAAGGGAAAAGGAAAAATTCAATGCATCATGGGAGTCCCCCAGCAGCCTAAACCTATTGCAGCATAACTAAGGGAGGATTCAGGGTCACCTGATCCAGCCCTAACTATATGCTTTAGCGAAAAGGAAAGTTTTAAGTTTAATCTTTAAAGTAAAGATAGTGTCTGTCTCCCGAATCCAAACTGGAAGCTGGTTCCATAGAAGAGGGGCCTGAAAACTGACGGCTCTGCCTCCCATTCTACTTTTAATTACTCTAGGAACAACATGATAACAAGAGAACAAGCTGAAAAGGGACTGTAAATACCTCAACATAGTAAATCTTGTATATCACAGTATATCACAATGAGAAGGTAGAAAGAGTAAAAGCGGAGTTGTGTGATGTTGGAAATGAGAGCCTAAATGAAAAACCGCCTAAAGTAGGAAACAGGGTGAATCAGCGATACTGGATTTTTGAGTCCAAACAATCTGCATCAGCTAATTTGTGAAAAGTAGCTCAAGATTCTAAAATCAAGTGGCTGTGGGAACATTTTGGAATACTGTAGATGTTGTGTTCAGGAAAGAATCCATTTTCTTAAAAGTGCGTCTGAGAGCCTTTGATGGGAGAGAAAAGTAGATTTGAGAGACCTGACATGCTGAAATAACAATAATCAAACGAAAGTGAAAAGCAATGGCGTCTGGGACTGAGGTCTGAGGAAAGTAGAGTGTGGTTGTCTAGTTCAAGCTGAAGGTCGTTTTAGAGTTTAGTTCCAATTATAAGTGTGAAGAAGACATTATTAGTGTCTTGCTGTTTTGTCTCTAAATTTCTACATTCTTGGTGTCCAGATGCATGATGTTTGATTCAATATGTTTTAAAAAGCAATAAAATAGAGAAATACTCTATTATACTAAGGCATTAAACATGCATTAGTATTCTAATAATGCACAGCATGCTTAGATATGATGGCATAAATAATAGAAAGCACGCCCATGAACACAATAAATACAAGAGTGACCTGATATGTAACAAATATCACACAGCTTTTGTATAAAAAAGGACATCAGATGCTTTTTGTTTTATATTTTTTTCCTTTTTAAAGATGTGCTTTCCTTAAACTTGATCCCACAAAATTTTATCATCGCATTTGTATTTGATGAGATTTAAAGACACTTTCTTAAAATGTATCTATTTTCTGGTATTATGACTGGCATGAAAGAGAAGACGACTGCATGTCTGAGCACTCTGGAAGCTGTCTGTTTAGTTTATGCTGATTAGCTGACGCTTGGTGTAAAGAACACCTTCCACTTTGTTGATCCACTGAAATGTGTCAGAAAATGATTCGATTCAAACTTGTCACTGAACTCTGTATTTGTCTGCTGTTGTAAAGGTTGACCTGATGTCTTTCATAAAGGGGGGACTTTACCCACTTGACCATAAATGCAGATAAAATCAATGTTTTGTTTTTTTATTGTTTCTTTATTACCTGTTTAGTCACTGAAAATAAAATTTCTCAAATCATTAAATCTCATTTTGTCCCAACAGTTCAAACATAAGAAAATAACCAAGAGGTTTGTTAAGCTATTACATAAAGTGTCAATTAAAGATCAAAGAAAACATTAATCAAAAAAAAAAATTTTTTTTTAAAAAGAGTGTTGAAAATAGGCATAAAAAACTTTAACTGTGAGCTTTAATTAGGCTTAATTTTTATTTGTTTTGGACTGTAAATCTGTCATCATATGTGGAACTTTTTCTTTAAAACATTACTTTCTTTTGTTTTAAAATAAATTAATTTGCATTGCCACACAATCTAAACAAGTTACAAGTCACACAGTATTTTATAAGTGTGAATCAAGTGTCCTGTTTGGACGCTTGGAATTTTTCCCACCACTAGATGGCAATAGAGACTCAAAAGATACTACAAAAACTGTGAACATGGAAATCCTGCAGTCTAAATGCAAATCATGTCATGTTTCTCAAGTGACAAATGAGTCAATAAATAAATAAACATTTCTTTCTGAGTTTCCCATACCAACAATGTTATCTCTAACAAGTCTACTAATTTTTATAGAGGCTCATTGTAAGATTAACCTGCTTTACTGCGCAGCCCAGTTTTCTATGCTGTGGTATAGGAAAGGTAGTAACTTCTACTACAGGTATGCTACCAGAGATCATGCATGGACTGGACTTTAAGAGGCCATTCGATTAGATGTTAAGCATCATTTTTTTAAAGGCTGACAAAAAATAACTGTCCAGCTGATCTCTAGATGCCTTTGTGGAGTTGGTTCAAAAAACACACAACCTATATGTTTTATTATCCAATTCATCATTATTATATTATTATTTATTGTCATATTATGACATTTCATAATGACATAGGTGTGGATCTAAGTGTAAATTGTTCCCATCTCTCTGTGTTAGCCTTGTATCAGATTGTCAGCCTGTCCAGTGTACCCTGCCTTTTGCCCTATGGTAGCTGGGACAGGCTCCAACCCCCATGACCCTGATAAGTGGGAGAGTTTTTCAAACGATTTATTTTACTTCTGATCTTCTAAGAATAGGGGATTCTCTTTAAAACTGCTTGTAATTCCTAAATAGTTAAAGTCTGCATTTCAATCCTGTCTTCACTGTTTGTTTTTATATCCACTGTGTTAATGTTTGTACAGAACTAACTTAACTATGGGGAAATACACAGAAGTGTACAAAAATCTTGAGCCATCCTTGATTCCTTTGTAGTTTGGTAGGAAAGTGGGAGATAGGTGAAGCAGTTTCTTGAATCTGGTACATGAAAATGCAGTTCTAATTATTTAAAACGGTCATGTTGAAAAATGTAGGTGTTACAAATCAGACTTTTGCACTTTTTGGTATCACATGATGGACAAAAATCTGGCACAGTCCACAATTTCATTAATTTTGATGTCTGAATCTGCTCTGTGGAGAAAATGATTGTAAAAATTGATCATCCCCAAGAACTCCTGCAGTGCTTTTGTAACACACCCAAAAAGATTCTAGATCTGGACCAACCGTCTCAGCCTTGGACAAAAGGATGACAGTCAATAAAATTCTAAAAGGTAATTTATTGACAAAATAATCAAGAGTTAAAAGATAAAATAGTCCAGTGTCCCATTTGCGGATCAAATAAAAACGCACCATCCCCAAGGCCAGAGCCAGCTATGCCACAACGCCAGTTGCACTCCACGCATTGACTTCAATAGGGTTTGCAGTTGTCCTCTTAGACCCAACACCCTGAAAGGTGACACTCAGAAAGGTTGACGATCAGGCTGTGTGGCGCCAAGCGCTGAAAAACCTGACGCAGCTGGAACGCGTGCTAACTCTCCAAGCAGCTGGCCACTAAAATATTGTCCAGGTACACGAAGACGAAAGGCAGCCCATGCAGGACAGAGTCCATCACCTACTGAAAAGTCTGAGAAGCACCTTTCAGGTCAAATGGCATGTGCAACAACTCGAATAGGCCAAAGGGGGGTAATCACGGCTGTTTTGCGGACGTCTTCGGCGCATACGGGAACCTGGCGATACCCCAAATCCATCCATCTTCCTCCGCTTATCCGGGGCCGGGTCGCGGGGGGAACAGCCCAAGCAGAGAAGCCCAGACCTCCCTCTCCCCAGCCACCTCCTCCAGCTCATCTGGGGGAACACCAAGGCGTTCCCAGGCCAGCCGAGAGATATAATCTCTCCAGCGTGTCCTGGGTCTGCCCCGGGGACTCTTCCCGGTGGGACATGCCCGGAACACCTCGCCTAGGAGGCGCCCAGGAGGCATCCTTGCCAGATGTCCAAACCACCTTTCGATGTGGGGGAGCAGCGTCTCTACTCTGAGCCCCTCCCGGATGGCCGAACTTCTCACCCTCTCTCCAGCCACCCTTCGGAGGAAGCCCATTTCCGCGACGGCCAGGAGCGGAGGCCCTGGCGGACCAATCCCCGGCTACCAATACTAGCAATCGGGACACATAACATATGCTAGAAAATACAGATAAATGTCCCATTTATTTGATTTTTAAATCTTTAAATATTAACTAATTATTGGTTTAAAACATTCTGTATTGGTCAGACTCTAATTTTGCTTTCCTCTATATTTGATGTGCTTAACACTCTTTAATACTTTATTTCCAAACCTCTCATAGTGCTGACAGAGTGTACGAGGTTTCCTTCTATTGCAATGCTATGATCTCAAACACGGGGGACATCTTCTGGCTCCCTCCAGCAATCTACAAGTCAGCCTGTGCCATCGAGGTGCAGAACTTCCCCTTCGACCAGCAGACCGTCTGTCAATCTCCCGCTCCGGTCACTCGTGAACAAGACCCCGAGATACTTAAAACTCCTCCACTTGGGGCAAGAACTTGTCCCTGGAGTGGGCACTCCACCCTTTTCCGGCAGAGGACCATGCCCTCGGATTTGGAGGTGCTGATTCTCATTCCCACCGCTTCACACTCGGCTGCGAACCGTTCCAAGGCGAGCTGGAGGCCATCACTTGATGAAGCCAACAGAACCGCATCATCTGCAAAAAGCAGAGATGAGATTCTGGAAAAAGACTTTCGGACCGCCTCGAAGAGATTCTGGCAAACTGTCAGGCGACTCAGGAGGGGAAAGCGGTGTTCTACCTGCACTGTGTATAGTGCGGGGGGAGCACTGCTGACTTCGACTGAGGATATTGTCAGACGGTGGAAGGAATACTTCGAGGACCTCCTTAATACCACTGGCACGTCTTCCATAGAGGAAGCAGAGTCTGGGGACAAAGGGAATGACCCACCCATTTCCGGGGAAGAGGTCACTGAGGCAGTTAAACAACTCCTTGGTGGCAAAGCCCCTGGGGTGGATGAGGTCCGCCAAGAGTAGCTGAAGGCTCTGGATGTTGTAGGGCTGTCTTGGTTGACACGCCTCTACAATGTTGCGTGGAGATCAGGGGCAGTACCCCAGGATTGGCAGTTCGGGGTGGTGGTTCCCATCTTTAAGAAGGGGGACTGGAGGGTGTGTTCCAACTACAGGGGAATCACACTCCTCAGCCTCCCTGGGAAGGTTTATTCCAGGGTGCTTCAAAGAAGAATCCATCCATTAGTCGAACCGCGGATACAGGAGGAACAATGCGGTTGTCAATTGTTTGTTTTTTAAATCCTCAATTAACTTGTGACTAGGGAGACACCTATATAAGCAAATAAATACAAAAAAATAAAAAATAAAAAACTGTGACCCGAGGACCAGAACCTTGTCCAAGAAATGGTTTAAATTAACCCCCTGACAGACCATATAAGAGCAGTGTTTTTCACAATATGGCTGACAATGTTATAATGAATGTTAAGGGGTTCTGTACAACTATATTCCCTTTTTAATTCGACAAAAGCTCCAAGGCCAAGAGTGCACTTTTGCACTGAGCAAAAGTTAGAAATGAAGGGTTGTAACAAATGAATGATGATAAATGTGAGAGGCTAAGCTGGGAGGATTTCCTGGATTGCAGAACTGCACTGCCACCAAGAGGATTGTTGTAAAAAGCACCTCACCTTTGTGGACAGTTCATTGGAGATGATAATTTATAGGAAAGTGGGAAACAAAACGCTGAGGAAAGAGACAGAAACCACAGTGTTTTAGAAGAGCATGTTATACATTTATTATTGAACCGGCTTTTGAAATCCAAAAGACAGGGTAAGGGATTAAAAAAAAAAAAAAAGAAAAATCATTGCACTACTTAATAAAGTATTACTAGTAATAACTCTCATACAAAATGTACAAATGTTTGTTAAAAATTTCATTATCATCATCATCAACAGACCTTCAAATGATTTTGGTTACAGATATAATACATAATGAAACTACTATGACACCACTTTAATGAAAGTTTCATAGCGTTTAAAGGAATATATATCAAACAACCCAGCAAATTGCATGGAAAATGAACAGATGCACACTAAACATACTGGTTGTGCCATTTTCTGAAAAAGACATAAATAGTGGGACTGAGGTAATTGCTAGTGTACCAAGCAACAAAAAACTGTCCAACACAAAACGATCCTAAGACACCAAATGGATGCGTATACAAAAAAGAAAAAGAAAAACATTGATTCCCATTGTTGAAATATGAGTTTGTTGTCTTTTTTTTTTTTTTTTTTAACATCTGATAA
>VURO01000278.1:33903-48839 GCA_015108175.1 Pelvicachromis taeniatus | reverse complement strand
GTGTGTGTGTGTGTGTGTGTGTGTGTGTGTGTGTGTGTGTGTGTGTGTGTGTGTTTACCTGGATGCAAGGATTTTCAGAATAAAGGTGAAGAGGCAAATGTATTATTTTTTCACTTGTATTTCCTTCCTATAAAATAGAGTGCATATGCACACAAGTTCACACATTTGTTCATGCATTTTTGCCTTTTTTTAATCTCTATTAAAAATGCATATTTTTACCTACCATTCTAACTGAATATGTTTTCCCTACAGCTGTGCATCCACTCTCAGCAAGGACACAGAGTTGGCTTGAGAACGTTGCTGGAGAAAAAGAGTGGACATACACTGTTATCATCTGCCTTCCAGGTCCAATAGAGACCTCCCAAGAAGACTCATCTGTGGGGGACAAAGGAAGACGGAGTCAAGAAGGGAAAGCACATAGACACACTGAGACTTATTAGAGCTGTAAAATTTCTCCATCCCACATCCGCCCACTCACCTGCTGTAAAAGGGCACGAGATGTTACGTATGCCTTGTACAGAAAGCTGTAAAAATGAAGCATAAATATCTGTGAATAAGTGGCAGGTAGTGGTGCCTGTTTCCATTCAATGCATCTAGGTGCTTCTCACCTGCACACACATCTGAGGGTGTTTGTCCACTGCAGTAGTGTCATATTCCTGTTAAAAAGTCAAAATTGGTGTTTAAAAAAACAAAAAAACTGGTTGGTTTTTCAACAAATATTCATCACGGATACTGCAATGCTTACAAGACCATCTTTCTTCTTCAGGGTGGAGTTAAGTACAGGCGTGCAGAGGTGTTTGTGCTGCATCCAGCAGAGGGAGGCAGAGATGTTGAGCTGGCTGGCTGGGCACAGTGTTTTCAGCTTAAAACTGTCCATGTAGAAAGTGATTTCAGAGGAGGAAAACACATCTCTGGCATCTGTTGAGGCGATGTTGACAAATAATTAGAATGGCACACCAGTAACATTCCCGGGATGCAATTGCTGGCAAACCTGTATCACTGGTTCACAATAAACACCACCAAACTGACATGTATGAACGCACAGATATATGTGAACATTATGCATTTTAACGGTCAGTTTGAAACAACGACACAGACAAAAATAATAACAAAAGAAAAAAAATGAACACCTTCTTGTCCATCGTCATGAAGACACTTATTTTATTTTGCAAGAGTCTCTTGTTCCATAACTTTAAAACCAACAACCAAGAAATCATAGGTACAACTTAGTAATGATACTAAAATAATGAAGAAATAGATCAGGATGGTTCGGTTTGGTTAAGACTAGAAATTTGGGGTTTTACTACGTTTGGGCCTCTTATAGATTATAGAGAGGAAAAAAAGTCAAGGCAGTTCACTCTCTAGGCAACATTTACTTTTAAATCGACCTCGACCCAGTGTGAGATGCTGACTGTGATGTTAGCTTACTTTTTACTCCCATATTGTTTAACTTTTGTGGCTCTTTGTTTCTGCATCTTTTACCCTCAGGCCTGTGTTTGCCTTTTATGTTTGGTGTTGTTGTACAGCATTTTGTTGCTTTATAACTCATTTGGGTGAGCTGTGGGGGAAAGTCAGTGTATTGAACTCTGGCTCCTCCAACCTTCGTATCTAAGTAGCTCAGAGCAAGATACTGAACGACAAGTTTCTCCCGACGCATCCATCAGAGGGTGAGTGCATTAACATCAGGTTAAAAGGGCGTAGACATAGAAAACAAAAGGCACTTGCATTAATGGGTGAATGAAGCTTGTAGTAAGTGCTTAAAGGGCTCAACCTAAGTAGAAAAAGCATTATATAAGTACCAGTCTATAATGAAAATGAAACGTGTTAAATCCTTTTATCATATTAATACAAAGATGCTTCTTGTGTAAAAAGAAGCATCTTTGGAAAAACTGGAAGAAACTATGTAACAATATAGGACACAGTAACATAACTCTTTTGCATTATGTTATGTAAACAAACAAACAAAAAAGTCCCCATAACGGCACATATTGTAACTTGTATTAACCTGCCACAGTGTTATGTACACCTGTTCAACTGCTTGTTAATGCAAATATCTGATCAATCAATCACATGGCAGTAATTCAGCATATTTATGCATGCAGACATGGTCAAAACAGCTTTCTACAACAGCTGATCTACTGGGATTTTCCATGCGCAATCTTCTGAACGGTTTACAGAGCATGCTCCGAAAAAGAGAGACTATCCAGTGAGTGGCAGAGCTCTGGGTGAAAATGCCTTGTTGATGCCAGCGGTCAGAGGAAAAAGGCCAGACTGCTTCAAGAGTACAGGAATACAATAAGTAACTGAAATAACCACAGTTACAACCAAAGCATGCCAAGGAGCATCTGTGAATGCAAAACACATCCAGATGTGAAGCAGATGGGCTACAGCAGCATACTACTGTCAGCTAAGAACGAAAACTGGACAACTGCTGCCTGATCTGATGAGTCTCGATGTCTGTCTTTGGGCGGTAGAGTCAGAGTTTGAGTGTAAACAATATGAAATCATTGTATAAATCCTTCTATCAGTGGTTCAGGTTGCTGCTGCTGGTGTAATAATGTAAGGCCTCTTTTACTGGGACACTTTGGGTCCCTTAGTATCAAATGAGCATCACTGATACTCCACAGTCTACCTGAGTATTGTTGTTGACCGCGTCCACACTACCCATTTTCTGATGGCTGCTTACAACAGGAAACACATTATGTCACAAAGCTCAGATGCTGTCACGCCTGTTCTTGAACATGGCTATAAGTTCAATAAGTTAAATAAGTGAGTAATTATGTGTTTTTGTCACACAGATAAAAATTAATCTATTTAATATGTATTAAATCTAAATTAATGAATTTAGAGAACATTTTTAACTGCACATTTTTACAAGTGGTTGGCTCACAGTACTGTCTGTGGACAGCAAAAACAGATGAATAACAGTTCAATGGGTTGCATGTTAATGCTCCTGATTCACAGCAGTGTACACAAAAAGTTCGCAGCACTTTCCTGTAATGCAATAAAACTTCCTTGAACACAACAATAGGAGAGGACGGGGCTAACGTAAACAGATCTGCTTACGGAAAGGTGCAACATCCCACGCTGCAGAAGCCTGTATTACAAGAGTTAGCTTGTTTTGTTTTTGTCTGATAGGCCTGTGTGTTGTAACAAAACTTGTATTGTAGCTTGTGTGAGGTTTGCATTATTTAGCATTATGAAAAACTGTAATATCAACATGTTTTGATATTTTGATATTTATTTATTTATTTTTCTTCAAACCTAACTCTGACCTAAGCCTGTTTTATGAGGTAATGGCCCGCCAAGACATTAACAATGACCATGGATGGCACGACAGAGGGCTGAGTGAGGAACACAGGACTTTACTCAGAACTGCGGAAGTGGAGTCGCACTGAGTGCTGTGAGGAGGAGGGCCAGACATCAGAAAGATAGAGCTCAGATTAGGGCTGTGCGATATGACCAAAATCTCATATCCTGATATTGTGATATTGCACGGCGTGCTGCGGGGAAAAGCCTGTTCCAACGTTTGAGTCTAAGGTTTATTTTGAGAACCTGACGGCTCTTTTTTGCTTCTCATCCGTAAACTCTCTCCACACTCTTTCACGTGATTCTTGCGTAGCTGGTAGAAGAGGTTTGCAGTGTTTGAGTCCGTGGTGGGGACCAGTTTGCGGCATAATTTGCATAGCACAGTTTTCTGGTCCATGTCAGACTTTTCATAACCAAACCATGTCCATGCTACAGAGGTAGTCCTTCATTTAGAAATAAGGTCATGAATTTGTTTTGACTGGTCCTTCTGGTTGGAGCTACCTGGTTCTGCCTCATCTTCACTGATAGCCAGTGAAGATGAGGCAGAACCCCGATGAAAAGATATTGATGTAAACAGTGTATTTTGCGACACCACAAAACAAACGATAGCATATAATTTGAAATGATAGATTTTTCATTTCATCATCCGATATATATATATCACACAGCCCTAGCTCAGAGGAGGACGTACCAGCTATTAAGGAGCCCGAGAAGGGCCACAATGATGACACCCTTATACTTATTCAAAAAGTTAATTTTGCATAAGAAGTATTGCGTAAACTGGGGTCCTTCTGGAGTTGCGGGATTTGGTTTCTCAGCTGCCGTAAAACTGACGGGAATCATCTTTCCATGCCAGCCTTTGAGTTCTCACTTGCCTGAAGGCTTTATTCTCTCCCTCTTTATGAGAGACATCAAGATGACTTGTTACTTTGTTAACCTGCCTTATCTTGAAGAATCTGTCTCGATCTAGTGAATCATCTATAACTAGGAACCAGTAAATTCAGATCCTAAGTTATCTGAATCATGCTGTGAACGCAGACATGCTGAAGAAGGTTTCGCTTGTGTGAAGTTTTAATGCTGTCTTTAGACAGAAGTGCGTCCCTCTGGTTTGTGTGCAGTGTTTTTTCTTTCCCTAAAACCTGGTTACCTATTTTCAGTTTGATGTAATCAGAGGACCAGTAATCAGAGGTGTTGTTGGTTGGTTTCTTATCTCCCTTTCTAAACATCATAATGCCTAAAAACATTCTCTGTCACACTCACCCGTGATTCCCGTCTCTTCAAATGGGCACTTTTTACGCCGCACTGCGTCGGTGTGGGTGTAATATGCCTGCCAAAGCACACAAGACCTGGTGTAAGAAAGAATATTGACTACACCAAATACCGCTCCACTGACGATTACACTCAGCTCACCTCTATGCACACACAAGGCAGCAGGTAAGAGATGTTGAGAATAGCTGTCTGGGATGTATCAATCTGTAAAGAACACACAAATACATTACAAACAAATCTCACCTACTTTTCAACGCAAGCTGGTGTAAAAACAAAAGAAGCGCTCCAAGAACACAAACGTTTGGCCAAGGCGGCTCACTCTCTGATGGAATATTTATGTTTAAGTCCACTTTGACTCCCCGTCCTTCGACACGGTGTGAGATGTTCTCTGTGATTTTGAGTTACTTTTTAGGGACTCCATTATTGTTTAACTTCTGTGCTCTTATGTTTCTGCGTCTTTTACCCTCTGACCTGCGTTTGTTTCTTATGTTTGGTGTTACTGTACAGTTTTTTGGTCAGCCCTGTTGCTGTTTTTAAAAGTGCTTCATAACTAAAGCATAGTATGGTACTTTTAAGGGAATAAAATAGTATTTTTTCTGTGTTCATTTTATTTTCTTTGTTCTTTTTAAATATATTTTAAGGTGACCTCAGTATTCAAAGACACGCAAGTGTGCAGACACCGCCAAAAACAAGGTAATAAATAAACTTGCCTATAATACTCACTCTCAGGGGGCGCCGCTTGCTCTCGCCCTTGCATTTCCATTCATTTTTGTAACAGTGTCTGACATAGATTTCCTCAGTCTTCATGGTGACAGTCAGAGATTCAGTCTTCGTGGTGACGTTGATGGATTTTCTCTTCATAGCGACAGTGATAGATTTAGACGACGGATTCACAAACAGGTCGAGGTCTGGGCTCTCTGTCACACACAGAACAAGCCACGGGATATTTAAATAAGTGCAGGCACACGAGTGTGTGCAGGAGCACAACTCAAGGACAACGAATGCGCATCGTAGAACTATTTGGATAATCTGTCCATTTCTTTGATAATGAGCAAAAGTCAAAAATCGGTGCACTGGTGATCTGAATCACTAAATATTTTTGATGACTATGGAAATTATGTGATTTACATGAAGCTACCAATCTAAATTTAAATGTTCACAGCTCTGTTCATAACCACAATTAAAATATCAAATGAGACCACATTATCTGGATACAATAGGTTTATTTATCCAGTAGAGAAATACACAGATTGTATTCCAGACTCTGTTCCAAGCAGCACTAAAAGCTGTTTTAGGGGCTTGCGTCTGAACACCAGCTTCCCAACAAAGATTTGCTTTTAACGTTTCCCCTCGACTCACATTTGAGACAAGATGTGTCGTTTTTCTACATCGCCTCTGTGGCACACAGGCTAATAAAGGCAATATAATAAAGATAGCACATACTTGTAAATTTAAATATTCGAAAAAAAGGTAGAATGCTGGAATATGTGTGACAGCAAGGAAGCTCATCTTTACCTTGTACTCTGTAAGTGACATTGCAGCTTAGTGATTTTGTGCTGTAGAACACAGAAACAATGTTTCCAGTGTTTGCCTTGACACAGTCATATACAAGCACCCACTGCAAATGGGAAGAAAAGCAGCCATGATCAGGTTATATTTATCTGTAAAACTATGCTTAATATTTTCGCTGCTCATAGAAAAAAAAAAAAGCCATCTTACCATGGGAAGACTGATATTTCTCTCTGGTAATTGCGGGATGTTACGGTCGCCACAGCTGAACTTTTCACCTTGACGTGTTTTATTCTCACGCTGAGATGGAGAGAATGAGAGATGATACCACTGCACCTGTTAACATCATGAACTGCAGAGTCATACTGACATTTCTCACTCTTCAGTGCAGCTCCAAAGGAAACACCAACCTGTATTTTCTGGGGCAGTATTTTCAGGGTAGGCCTAAGCGTCTTCTTAATTGGACTGAGAAGTTTAAGCTTCGGGCTCTTGTTAAAATCTGGAAGAAAGCAGCTTTGTCAGTCAAACAGCATTATACGCGGTGACATACATCCACATATGTTTTTGGGGTGGATGTGTGAACTTTGAAGGCATGGTTGCACTCCGTACCCTCAGCTTTCAACCAGACATAAACGGCAACACATTCAGAGTAAGCTTTCCCAGTGATAGTAGAACTTGTCATTTCCACAGGGCATCTTTCATCAACATGATCTGTGCAGGGAGAGAAGAGCATTAGGGCAGCTTTCACACATATTCACTGAACTAATAATGATGAGAAAAGTCAAAGAAGTTAAATAACTTACTTTTTTGGTTTCCAATCTGATGTAAGGAGGAGAAAGAAAAAAAATATGTTTAGGAAACATTAAGAAATCACAAAGAACATTTAGACATTTATGTCAGTTTAAAAAGAAAGATGGCATGCTATATTTCAAAAATGGTTTCAACATTATGCAATGCTTCAAAAAGGAGCAACATGAGGAACATCTCAAGAGTCCACTGGATATCTGTGAGGGCACTGTTAATGCTATAATAAGAGATACAGAGGATTTGGGGCAACATATGCTGCAATCCAGACAAATGAAAGCGTCAGTCAGCTTAATTCAAAACACATTAATCAGGTGTCGCATATAAGAGTGACTCCGACATAAAAGAGTCAAAGATGTGAGCAAAGAAAGTCGCACATTTTTGACCATTCACAGCAAAAACTACACAAAATGAAAATCAAAATTAAAAAAAAAAAACAAAAAAACAGTTGGTCTCTAGGGAGGGAGGCTTTTTGATGGTTTTTTTTTTGGCTTCATTATTTTAAATTAAATAAATAATTCAAATTATTTGTAAATCCTTGTGTTCTGGAATTTACATTTCCTCTCCGTAAACATGGTTGCGCAACTTGAATCGCTGTAGTTTAAAAATACAAAATAGCACCAAAATATTAAAGTTTACTCATTGATTTGACTGCAAATAATCATAATACACTCTCATTACATTAATTTCACGCAAATAAATCACGCTCTTCTTCGCTTTTGTAACTTACCCGACACGTTGCGGTATCTTTTAGCAGCACCGGAGACACTAAGAAGCAAAGAACTGCAAAGGCGGCAGAAAAATATATTTTGCGAATATAAAACATATTGAAGTTGAAATATTCGCACAGTTAAGGGCCAGTGCGTAGTGGCATCACGAAGCGGTCATTTTTTTCCCCCACTCATCCGCGAGGTCTCCTGCTGTCTGGCGTCGGAGCACCGTAGAGTTTCATGAAATCTGCCTGTGGGGTTATCAGCTGGGGGGGAAAAAGTGCGCCGCTTGTTTTTTTCTGTGTACTCAAACCCCACTAACTGGCAAATGACTAAAACCCGAAGGCGTTTGTTTGAAGAAATGTCTGTGTTTTTTCGTGAATAATCCCTGCCACCGCAGCTCCGCCTCTCATTAAAGTCCCAGACTGCGGGATGAGAAAAAACGCGACAACCCTGAGTTTAGTCCTACAGATGAATGGGGCCACTTGACGTGATGCACACTCTGAAATAAAATGCTCACAGAGCCGCTTGTACTAATCCTCGTTATATGAAAAAAGTATATTTAAGGATAATCCAGTGCTGTCAGAAATTGATATGGAGAGTCGCTTCTGTTTTATCACTTTATATTAAATCAAATTAAAGCATTTTTCATATCAACTAAGAAACAATTTGTAGTATCAAAGAAAATCCAGTCGTCAACAACAACAACAAAAGATGTTGTTGTCCAAAGAGCTGAATAATCGGGCCTCTTATATTTCATAGATCGTTGTATTCTCCAAGGTTCCTGTTTTCTAAAAGTACAGCGGGAGGCAGAGACTTCAGACAACCTCACTACTTTATATTAGGCCTAAAACGTTTCTTTTTGCTAACTCTTATAGTTGGGGATGGCTCAAGTAACTTGAATCATCCCTCTCCATGTTGCAGAAGCATTCCCGTATTCTTCTTCTGTTCATTCTCCATATATGACAAGCTTATGACATGCAGTGCTGTATCACTGCATGTCATAAGCTTTGGTCTACTCTCTCCTATACCTTCTCCTTGTCTTTCTATGCACTGTCTCACTTCTCTTTCCTCTCACCCCTTAAAAGGTCCCAGCAGTTGCCCGGAGATCTTCCTCTCCACCATCAAGTGTTTTAGGAATTGTTGGGACCTTCCTTTTAATATCACAGGACTTTCACAAGAAACTGTGCCATATAAAGCTTGTTAAGGCAACTATTGCTGTCAACTGCAGTAAGTAAAAATACTGAAAATGGATTAAAGTTATGCTTGAGTGCTGTGGAGACAAAGTTAGAGAGGCAAGGCTGACATGGTTTGGACATGTGCTGAGGAGAGTTAGTGGCAAACTGGACAAAGGTGGTGAAAATGGAGATCCCAGGCAGGAGGAAGGAAGTGGACCACATAGAAGATTTATGGAGCGATGGAGGGCATGCAGAAGTGGTGTTGGTGCACAGCATTAGAGCCCAGGGTGCACTTTCAAATATAAATAGTTTGGTCACATGTTGAGTGTAAACACTGCAAATCAAAATAAACATAGTTTTTGCAGCATAATACATGGAAGTGTACCTGAGCCAAAGCATACAGGCAAAGCAATAAAAGATGAAAAGAACCACATTCATGGAGTGGCAGAGTCATATGGACTTATTCCTTCAGAAGGTTATGGTAAGAAGAATGAGGAAAAATTAAAGTATCCTGATGTACAGATCTGATGCCCAGATAAACTTACAATAGTTTGTTTACAAAGATGCATCAACTAAATCATGATTTGGATGAGGCGCAATATTTGTTTACAAACAGGTCAGTTTGCAGAGATCCATTTTCACTTTGGCATCAAGAGCTAGATGCAAAACTACACATTCATTCCTTTTTTTGGTATTTCAAGTTGGTAGTTTGCTAAACAGTGGGGGAAATAATCATTCCCCTGCTGAATTATCAAGTTTGATCACTCACAAAAAAAATGAACTGCCACAATTGTTTATGTTAGTTTAGTTTTAATGAATAGAGGTAGAATATAAATCAAAAATCCAGAAAAAAAAAACCCACATTAAATATATAACTTGATTTGCAAGCCACTCCTTTGTTGCCTTGGCGGTATGTTTTGGGTCAGTCATGCTGGAGGATCCATCCCATCTTCAGTGTTGTGGCTGAGCAAAGAAGGATCTCATCCAAGATTTTATGGTACATGGTTTTGTCCATTGACCCCTCAATGTACTGAAGTCTTTCTGTAGCTTTAGCAGAAAAAACAGCCCCAAAGCATAATGTTTCACCTCCGTGCTTGGCTGTGGGGATGGTGTTCTTTGGGTCATACTCAACATTTCTCTTCCTCCAAACATTGCGTTTCAAATTTATGCCAAAAGAGCAAAATTTACATTTTTACTGGCAAAAATAAAACGGGCCTGGACATGTATCTTCTTGAACAGGCAGACCTTATGGGCACTGCAAGATTTTAATCTTACAGCGTAGCGTGTTACCAACGGTGATCTTGGTGACTTTCGTCTCAACTGCCTTCAGATCATTAACAAGCTCCTCGTGTGTAATTTTGGACCACAAGATCTTGCATGTAGCTCCAGACCAAATAATCCCACAAAAGTTGTCACCTTCTCATCAAACGTCTTGCTGATGGTCTTATAGCCCAGTCTAACCTTGTGCAGCTCTACAATCACGTCCATTGACACCTCTTTGGTCTTATACATGGTGGTGGAGAGATTGGAATGGGAGAAATTGATTCTGTGGATTGGTGTGATTTATACACACGAGTTATAATGAGGAGTATCTTAAATTGACTGACATTATCAATTTATAACTTTCATGTAATGTTATTTTTTTTCTGAATTTTTGGTTGATATCCCATCTCGCTCCACTAAAACAAAACTCCCATTAAGACGGTTAATTTCTTTGGAAATGAGCAACCTTAGAAATTCAGGAAAGGATCAAATTACACCCCCCACTCTATATCTGAAGAACCTCTTTATGCCTCTGAGGGTGGCGATAAGAGTCTGTCAGTCCACCGGTTTAGTAAAACAGTGCTAATGCTATGAGGCATTAATGAAAATTCCCTTAACTGCTGGGCTGATGTAGCACAAGCATTCATTTCTGGGTTCAAAGAACAATGTGGTTTGCTACCTTTTCATCTGGTGCCACAATAAGGGCAATACTTTTAAATTTCACAACCGCATTGGTTGTACTTTGTGTTTCTAAAGTATGATGATGAAAAACGTAAGCATAATCGTTTGCTCAGCATAGACGTGCAGTGTTACTGTTAAGCTCTGTCACTCTCTACGGTTTCACAAGCAGCCTCACAAGCTGTAATCTACTTACAAAACCCCCCAAAAACCTTAAAATAGCGTTATGTTTAGCAGGTATGGATGCAAATGATCCTTCCTCACTGCTGTAGATGATCTCTTATCGTGTTGAATGTTCAGATAAATACACCCAAAGATCGAATGCTCTAGATTAATCAGCGGTTGTGGTTTGTGGGTTAATCCCTCTTTTAAAATGTTTTATTTATAATCATACTAAAACTATAGATGTGTTTACAAAGAAAAGGTGCTGTAATTACAGTTAGAGCGGAAATCTAAGAGGGGGTTAGAGTTCACAGAGAGAAAAAAAAAAAGGTTTCCACATCACTGCGAGGTCACCTCCACTGTTAAGTGTGCTCTGCTGAAACCACCGAGCGACGCTTATCAGTAGTTTCCACGCACTTGCTCAGAGCCGGAAACAACACGTCTTCAGAGAGAGGTGTGTCTTCTAGAATGCAAATTGAAAGATATAAACTGTGCGGTGAGTGGGTTCTCAAAGTCGGGTGGGGAATCTTTACAATGTCTGGAAAGAGTGATTAAAAACTCTGACTTGGGTCGAGGAAAGTCACACGGGTTGTCGAATGAACTCACATGACAACTGAAAATGTCAAAACAGCCACCTTATGGGAAATGTAGCTTAAATTGAACACATAAAATAAAGTCATGAGGAGTACTACCTTAAACTTGAAACATTATTATTACATTATCTCTTAGATGGTTTCCTATTGTTCTAGCATCAAGGGATTTAAAAGGTTGAAACCCTGACACCCTCTGAAAGAAAAAAAACCCACAAAGAAAACACAGACAAGCACACTGAAAAAACATAATATGTATGATGAGGAAAGGCTGTCTAACAAGCAGAACCACTCTATAGTAAGTCAGCCATTATACAGCAGCAAGGCACTTTACGGTAAAAGACAAAAACCCTGCAGAACCAGTGTGAGGGCCGAGTAGATGGGAGGTGCTCATTTAACTCTTCACTAGCACTGAGAAACTCTTTATGTTGTTTAGACACAGGAACTCCTATCATCACTTGGCAGTGTATCTAAGTAAATACACTTCACTGGTCATGAATGTTGATCTTTCATCGTATGTGTCGTGCTGCCCGTCAGTCACGACTCATTAATAAAAGACAGAATGCATCAGGCCATGACAAGCATGTATGTTGCTCCAGTATTACCCTGGAAAGAGGTAATGGGAGGGTCTGAATTTTCTGCTTCACACATAGAAATATTTCCACAGAATAACAGGGAACCAGGAAAAACAAGAGAAACCACAAAAAACAATTCCAAACTTTAAAAAACTCAATTCTTTTCTGTATTTTTTTATTAAACCTCTATCGTTATGCAATCTGCTTATATAAAAGTTCTAAAGCCATCAGCCTGAGACTAAGACAGACAGTGAGGCAATTGTGTGTTTCAGTTTAGTCCTCATTATTCATTGACCAAGTGGCCTGTGTGACATGTACATATCTTAACAAAACCGTAAAAACAGGAGACATGATGGACACATACTGACAGACAAAAGAGACCGCACCGTGATGTCCGGTGCAGTCGGAGTGATAAGAAGTAGTCCGCGATGAAACGAGCTTATGGACCTTGTTAATGACAAGTCAACAGAATAAATTACAGTAACATTGGTATGCCACAAGTGTGGGCTTCGACGGTCTCTCTTTGTGCTCCTCTGAAAAAAAATGACTTAGACAATAGCACCAGGCCTGTCACGGTTTTCCTTTTGCGGAGGTGGACGATGAATGTGAGAGACGTGCTGGCGTTGTGAAATATCCACAGTGTGTGCATTCGACGTATACGACACACATTTCCCTGTTTACATATGAGATTACTTGTGTGAGGGGGAAAAGAAAAACAAAAGAACTGGAAAACAAAACAAAACAAAACAAAACAGGGAAAGGCAGTTGTGTTCACTTCATAGCGTAACACTATGTTCATTTTGTGAGTCTGTAAACCATTATCTCATTTGTTATTAAACATATATCGACCACATACGAGGAATATTTCGATTCATGATTCTGAACATAGCATATTTCTCCATTTTTTTCTTTTTATCAATTCTCTTAAATACAATATTTTACATGTCGGATTAAATACGGTTTAGTGTGCATGAGTGTGAATATCACGGGGCCAAGATAGTGGACTTTTTTCTTCTTTCCCCACTCCTTGTCACTGGCACTGTTTTTTCTTCTTCTTTGTAATCTATGATGTAGGGCTGGGCTCTCTAGCGTTCGTGTGTGTTTGTCTTCAGTCACTGTCACTGGTTTCGCTGCTGGGGTCCCCCTGCACCTTGCTGCGGTGCTGCATGGCACGGTGATAGGCTACCTGCACTGATTTGCGGATGTTGGACTTCCTGCCTTCGAGCATCTTCTCTTTGTCCAGCTCTTGGTCCACGCCCAGAGGCACCAGCTTAGAGCGCGGGAGCCACTGCCTGCATGCACATAAGCAAAAGCACACACATTAAACTGTATTTTCAATAGAAGGTGGAGCCAAAAAAAAAAAACCCCAAACATGCATTGGTAAGAGGTAAACAGACTTGCTTCTTTTATAATCCTTCTCTTTTTATACTATAAGTCTCAATCACACATTCAAACAAGCATTTTTCTATGCCAAAGTGTTTTCTCTTTAACATTCACACTCTGATGAATGAAACAGGAACAACCGGGGGTTCAGTATCTTGCCCAGCAACATTTTGGCAACCAGGCTGCAGCGGCCAGAGGTCAAACCAGCCAGAGATCAAACTAGCAACCCATTCATTAGACACAGTCAGTCTAGACAGAGTCATTGTTTAGTTAATTAATTTCTTGATTGACTTCAGAGTTCAATCAACTTTATACATTTCTCCAAACTTAGCAAAACATGATCATAAGTGACTGCACAGAACAAAGTGACCTAAAATTACACGTTCTTTCCCTCCTATTATCAAAAACCACGTTTGCCCTATTTCTGCTGAATGTTCTGTCGCTGCGCTTCCGTACGAAGGCTGCAGTTGACTTTGAACTGTTGCCACAGAGCTACTTGTGTGCAAACATCCAGTAACATCACAAGTTGCCTTTAGTAGCATGTTTTTTGCTTTACACTGCTTGTTTGTGTTAAACAAAAAATACAACATATCAGCAAAAATTAGCAGAAAAAAAAAGAAAAAAAAGAAAAGAAAAGAGGTGAACTCCAAGAATGAGCCACCCCAAAAACAACATCACATGAACACCAACCATGTTCTCTTGTTGTCAAAGAAGAGGACCAGGAACAGGTGCTCTCTGGCCTCCTGGGTCATTTGTTCCCCAAGTTTCAGCACATCCAGAGGGGGGACAGGGATTGGGACACCTCGGTGGAACACCCCCTCCCTGGGCATCTTTGGGTCAATTATCTACAAGCAAACAGTGGCATGCAGAGGTTTAGAGAGCCAGTCACTTGACTGTAGCCTGTGCTATTTGTGTTGTTCACTCGTGTCTCACCAGAGCAGGATACGAAGGATATCCTCTGCACTTGGCCCACACAAGGTCTAAAGCTTCCAGAGAAGAATAATCATCTGAGGCCATCCAGCACCCTGACCTGTCCCGGCCACGCACCACTGAGAGTTGGGAAAACAGCGTCCGTTAAGCAATCTCACTTCTAGTTAAATTCAGACTTCATGACACATAACACTCTTCCAAGCAACTGTTGGTACAAAACACTTCCTTTTAATTTAAAAAAAACATCTCCTAATGCACAGCTTCTCCATTGTTAAACAAAAGGTGCTTGTTATCACTTGAGCTACACAAATATAACACTTGACATAGTAAAAACCTAATTCCTTTTTTTCTTTTTTTGTGGGGGGGGGGGTTACTTCCTTTGACACGTTTCATTTTCCACATTATCAAGACAGCAAGTACAGCTCCTGCTGTGCTGACGTGTGGTGGCTGTGACAAATTACAGCAAAGAGATGGATGGAAAATTCAATGTGTTGTGTTATATAGATTTTTTGCTTTTTTTTTTTTTTTTTTAAATACACCCACACTTTTTTTTTTTTTTTTTTTCTTTTTTTTTTT
>VURO01000278.1:0-24114 GCA_015108175.1 Pelvicachromis taeniatus | reverse complement strand
TATCACAATACTAAAAAAAAAAAACAACAAAAACAACAAAAAAAAAAAGAAAAAAAACAAAAAAAAAAAAAAAAAAAAAGAAAAGCTTCAAACATCAAATAGATAGAAAACATCAGAGCTAACTTGTGATTGCACAGAACATTTTACATACAGTGTACGCTGAGTACTAGCAAAGTTGAAAGAACATTTACTGGAAGTGAATTCAGTTTGCTGCGTGGATTGTAATCTTTAAACTTTGCCCGGTAACTTCTGTCTTCTGTCTGGTGCTTGGTGATTTGCGACATTTGTTCAACTTTTTAGCTTGCTCCTGTTGCACACATTAGAGATAAGGCTTGTGGCAAGGCCACGATCAAAGCTTTGTGGAGGGGTTTAAATTGCACTTTTGAGCCTCAAGCCTTCACATATTAATCGCTACATTCTGATCAGAACACTTCCGGAGGCATATACTGTAGAAAGAACTATGTACAGTATGTATGGCTCTGGACACCGCCTTTCCTTTGAGCACAAAGCTACAACACTGCCAGCTCTTGTGCTGTCTAATGCATCAGCTGTCCTATCAAAAAGAGGCCGTGTCCTGCTGAACCATTTTGACCTGAATGAGTGGATTTTGGCTGCTGGCATTTTTTTCTCCCTTCCCGCATCAGTCGTACATTAACCGTTTGTTTCTGCAAGGCATCGGTACATCTCACCGCTATGGCATTCCATCTGTCACAGGGGTGGAAAGTAAACAAGAGTTAAACATAATTCTGGATTTTAAATAAGACTACATACTGTGATGACAGTGCAGTAACAGGGCATTCACATGTAAACAAAAAAAAAAATAAAAAATTTGTAATGTATTAAAAACTCAAGACTGCATTCAAGCTACATTAAAATAAAATAACTTGGATGCAGACTTGTTTTTTTTCTTCTTTTTTCCAAGAAAGAAAATATATAAATTAATGTTCAAGGCACTACATTCTTTCCAACAGATTCATCATAAATACTGTCCTATTATTGTATCTCAAACTGGTATTTGGATTCCAATGTAGTGTTTAAAGTGTACTTAACACAGAAAGGCAAAAGCAACAAGAAAACTGCAGAATTGAAGAATAAAATGAAATATGGATGTTGTGATCACACATAAAACGACTAGTATGGCTGAGTCATGACCACAGCCAAAAAAGTATTCAAACATACTTAACATGTACTGTATAATATAACCACATATCTACACTCACACACACACACAATTTATTACAGATTAGTGTTGTATGAAGAATCAACACTTTTCTCATGATTACACGATCGGATTATGTACATGTGTTGCTCTGAACAGAGCAGAGTGGAGCTGGACTGTCTTGTGAATACACACTAATAAATTTTGGTAAGCAGATCAAGTAGTCCTTGTGGTTTTTGGACAGGGGCCATTCTCAGGGCTGTGGATGACCAGAGGGTAAGCTTGAATCTGGGGGTTTGCCATTGTGCCATAGGGCATCACTCTTGCTGCACCAAGCAAGCCTACAGGGACCACAGACCCTACAGGACTGGGCAAGCTGGGCCATCTCTGGGGATAAAGGGGACCGGGAACCATCCCAGCATAGGAGCCTGCGGGAACGAGGTAACCAGGAGAGAGCGCTGTGGATGAGTTTGAAGATAGGGTTGCAGGTATACGAGGGCCTAAAGCAGCAGTCAGGGGGCATGAAAGAGGCAGCTGGAACTTGCCAGGACCATTATGACATTTCATCTGGAACAGAGAGGACAAAATATGTGCACAGACTCAGGCTGACTCATGCTTACAATAAGAATGAAGTACAGCTCCTAAACTTTCAGTCACTCTCTGTTCCAAATACCTCACGAGTAACTGCTCCCATAGGTGTCGCGCTGCCTTCTAGGTCTTGCCGCCGCCTCTGCTGTTTCATCTGGTTCAGGGAGGGTCGTGGTTGACTGGCCGCCGCTACAGTTTCCTTTGTCCAGTCATCTACCAGTTTGTGAAGATCATCAGTAAACGTGCCTCTCTTGTTGTTGCTGTTGTTAGTCTGGACCTGCGCGAGACGTGTGAACGGCTGAGGAGAGGGTGAGGATGTTGCTGCAGAGAGTGATGGCTGAGTCTGACTGGAGGCTGTCTGAGCAGTGGTGGTGTTGAGAGAGGACCCTGAAAAGACACAAAGGTCTTAAAATCTGCCTAGTTCAAAACAAAACAAACAAACAAACAAACAAACAAAAAACCAGCTGTCAAATCAATTGGCTGCTGTATAGCAGAATTAAGGACAGTTTCACAAAAAAAAAAAAAAAATCCCAAAAACCTGTAATGTCACCTTTCATGAAAGCCACGTTTAAATAATCCTCATCATTCTGGTGAGACCAGAGCAAAATGAGTGTACAGCCAAGGTTGTGACACATATTTTGCCAGCAGCCAAAGGATTACAACATACATGTCTTTCATGAATAATTAAATAAAAATGAAATGTTTGATATGCAAGCAATGACAAAATCAAGCAACCAAGACATGTAGGCACACTGCCATGCAAAACATGAAACAAATTAATGCAACAATCTGTTGAGTACCCACGTTTAAACAACTGAGACATTTTCAAGTGCCAAATACATTTCAGAGAAAAAAAAAGGACTAAAATAGTGAGGACGAATAGGAAAGACAGAGAATAAGAAAGTAAATGAGATAGTTACTACTACTGCGCTCTTTGCCTAGACATAGTCGTTTCAGAGTGGACCCTATAAAAAGGTAAAACAGCACAAGACAGAAACAGTTAGGCCAGGACACACTGCACACCACAAGTAGGTGGACAAGCTGCTTCAAAAGCACATTCAGCTATCAAAACAATTGAGGAGAGAGAAAGAGGAAAAGGAGGAAGAGGGGTGTAAAAATCAGTGAGGAGGACTAGAGGAGCAAATCTAGGTGTCTTTCAAATCTTTAATATCATTTGAAGAGCAGATTATTAGAAAGTGTACCTAACAAGCCTATAAACAAAATCACACCTTGCCTTGACATGTAATGTTGCATGTTTGTTCCTGCATGTTTATTGACCTTTTCGTGATAATATTTAATATGGAATATATAAAAAATAGTGGCTTGGACAGAAATTTGGTAAAATGCAGCTACTATTGTATGAATTTGTTTTTTTGCTTGATCATTGGAATAACGCATTATTTACTGTTTCATTAACTGGTAGGGAGAAACCACAAAATGTGTAACATTGTGTTTTCTAGGAAAGAATACTGGAGCCTGGATTTAAAGGGAAACAAAAAGATCCCTTTGTCGATGTGAGAATGCCTGTGAAACAAAATATGAAACCAAAACAAATCAAATTTAACCAACTGAAAGCACACAGATACAAGCTGGAACTCGTCAGAGTCAGCAATTAAAAAGAAAAAAAAAAAAAACAAAGAAACATGCAGGTAACTCAGGAGAGGTGAAAGACCAAAATGATAATAATATTGATGATACAACCCTTCATATGGCGGAGCAAGTCTCCATCAGTGCCCTGCCTGGCGCCTGCACCATGCACGTCTTCTCCATCCAAACATGAGGGACAGAGAGAGCTCTCCTCAATCAAAGCATAGGGCTTTGCCTGTTAGGGAAGGGTTGGGGTTTTTTCTCTGTGTTAGAATACACAGAATGGAAGACTTAGTGTCTGGACTCGTGTGTGTGTGTGTGCGCGTGTGGGAGGGGGTGTTACACAATCAAAATTAACTGTGGATGGAAACACACAACAAATAAATAGGGTATAAAGAGTTTGGCATTCTCTCTCAGATGCACACACGCACGCACGCGCACAAGCACACACTTTTGTATTAGGCCCATGTTTGGACTTTTAGGACTAGGCATTCACAAGCTCCAGTGTGCTTGTGGGGTCTTTTTTTGAAAGCCAGAAGCACTGCACAAAGCAATTGTATGAAGAGCAAGGGGCAATATATTTAAAAATTAATAATTATGAATGTAACTGCAGTTCTGTGAATTATGGATGATTGCCAGAGGAAAGACTGTAAACTGAAATAGGGACCTACAGCATTGAAGTTATTGCATCCTGGATTTTGAATATAAGAGGCAGCACACCCTAGAAATGTTTCCTTTTCAATCTTAATGTCAACTAGATGCAATCTGGGTCCTCAGGGCCACTGAATTCATAGAAATATGGCTACTCTTTGTCCTACTTCCTTTTCCCCAACGACTAAATACAGCTCACAGTACGACACTGCGTTGGTAAGATAGTTGATAACAATTGCATGTTGTTTCACAGATCTCTCTTTCTATTTCTGTGCAAATGAAACGCTGGAAAAACTGACTGCACAGAAATGACTCTCTACTTCAGTGCACAGAAATAATTTTCCACAATTTAGACCTGCAGATCTCAACACCCGCACAAAGAGCCACACGTCTGAGTCATGCTGCACTTCTTCAGAAAAATATAATCAAAAAAGGCTTTAATTCAAGCTGCAAATATACAACACAGCCAGGAAAGAAAGGTCACCCTACACGAATGAATGAATCGAAATGTCTTTATACTTTTCTCCGAAATCCCCCAGAGTCAGGTAATTCCCACTTCTATATATAGCTGCTGTAATCAAGTCACTTTCTTCATGTAAACTAAATCACAGAAAAAGAGTGATTTTTTAATGCTAGTAGAAGATTTTGCTTAGTAAATGCATTCTAATTCAGGGGTGATTGCGTTTTAAATTATATTACAGACAGTCAGGGGTTCATTAGAAGAAGCCATAAATGCTGGCTTATTTTTAGCTGTTAATAAAATACAAATAAGAGTAGAAACCAGCAGAGACCTTATCTATCTGTAAATGCCACACTTTTGTACCAGTAAGCTACCGCTAACTCCTAGTAGATGCACATATGGCATAAATTTAACAGTAGCTCATTTTTGAGCTATTGTGCTCACAGACTTGGGTGTCCATACCACCCACCAGGTTTGACGACGTCAGCCTTTATGGCCGAGGGGTAAAAACCCTAACACATAGACGTAGACGTTCAGCAAAGTAACATGATATAAAACAAACACACAGACTGACCTGCTTCACTGTATGTTTTTAGGGCAAGAAACATTTCATGGCTGCACACACCTTTTATCTATATTAGCCAGATATATCCAATTTTAAGTTTATCACGACAGTATCATGCTAATGTGTCAAAATAGATAATCTGTTTTTGTTCTGGCCAACAAAATAAATAAAATGAAATGGAAAATATACAGAAAACAAGCTTTAAGGTTGTTAAGAAGTGTGGGTGGTAGGAATAAACAATGGGTGTATGTCTGGTGAGAAGACCTGCAGGGATGGTGAAATAAAATATCCACTATAATCCATACAAATAAAAAAATAGTTTGATAGGAGAGAGAGGCAGATTAAATAAAGAGAATATGGAAATGAGTGAGGGGAAATATAAAAGAACAAATACAAACAGATGGACAGAGACACAGGTCCACTGAGGAATCTAGTGCGTGGTTTGCTACTAGATTTATAGGTGACTCTCTCTGACGTTTGGTGGTAAACCGTCCAGCCTGCAAAAATGAATATAAGAGGGAAGAAGAGAAGAAACAAGAAAGACACTATGTAAAAGTGCACAGAGACTGGGATGAGAAACCCCCACCATTAAAAGCACCAGAAAAGGACAGTTTAGGAGAGCATGATATGCACGATCCAGCCATAGTATCTGGTGATGAATGAGACTATTTTGACTCTCTGATGATAATTCAAACTGGCTGCCTATATCTGCACTCCTCAAAACACTTAAGGGAACACTCAATCATCACAGTGTAACACAAAGTCAATTAAACTTCAGATATCAGTCTGTCCAGTTAGGGAACATAAACCATTGTGAATCCATTTGACCTGTTTTGGTGTAAATGAAACTTACAACAGGTGCACTGGAGAGGCAGCAACAATAAAGATGATGGCTGGCCACAGACCAGTGCTCTCTCCTGACTGATTTTTCTCTACTTTGCTTTTTGCTAGTGTCTTTGTCACTGCCGGCAGTAGCTCCAGCCTATTCGAGTTGCATAGGTGGTCGAGCTCCTCCACTGGACAGTATGAGTTGGGCCATTACACAAGAAGAGCTGGATATGGCTGCAAAAGGGTTTCACCCCAGCTGCAGAACCAGTATCTGCTCCTTTGTTAAAGGAGGACCAAGAGGAGACCTGCAAGAGCTCAACAAAATGGACTCTACATTGCTACTAATGTTCATATTTCTGACCAAACTGCCAGAAACAGACTCCATGAAGGTGGCACAAATGACCAACATCCTTCAGGGAGACCTGTGCTCAGAAACCAGAACTCTGCTGTTTGACTGGGATTCACCTAAGAACACCAGAACTGGCGTCCCATTCTCTTTGCAAACGAGAGCAGCTTCACACAGACAACTTGTGGCGGATGTGAAAGAGACAAGCAACGGCCCATTCTCCTTGTATGGGAGACATGGCCAACCTTATTGAGAAAATAAATATGGATAGTGCCATCCTGGAGGAGCTGGACTACCTGTGTACCATTTCACAGTACCAGCAATGGTAAGGGCACTAGCAGGATGCTAAATAAGGAAAAAAAAATCAGACGGGAGGAAAAAGCAGAGAGCAAAGGTCTGTGGCCACACCTGTAACACCATGTTGCCTCTCCAATGCGTGTGCTGTCACTTTCATTTACACTAGCAGAATATAAACTTTTATTACAGGTCCTCAAAAAAATATAATCATCAGGTAAAGATATAGTGGAGGGTTTATGCGCTGTTATGCCTATTTGTATGTATTTATTGGATTATAGTGTCTATACCTTGGAATACGCTGAATTTTATATGAAACCTAAAAAACATTTTTAAAAAGGAAAAAATGTAAATAGCAATGTTTGAAAGACAGAAATCTTTCAGCTTCAAACAACATTTTGCAGTGACTAAAATGATTTCCCTTCTCATTTCTCTCTAAAATACTGTTAGCAAAAAGCTAATTATCCATGTACTAGCTGTTTTGAGTTTTCAAGTAAATAACTTGGAAATTCATCCTCTGCAGAATGTAGCAGATTCATAAAACCACTGTCCAGATTTCTTTTGTTTATTTTATGGTTAAAGTTCTTGATATGAACTCCATAAAAACTCAGTGTTCTTTGTTTATGCATCACTGGAAGATGTAAAATAAAATTTAAGTGTGACTTAACATAAGTGAAGTCACGGTGTTAACATCTTTATAAACTTTCTTTTGGACTTTTAACAGTCTTTTGTTTGTTTTCAGGTAATTTACATGGTTTATTGTTTTGACTGATTGCAGCACTAGTTATATAAATAAACTGACGTGGCGTGGACCTGGCACACGTGACGTGATGACTGACATTTAACAATACATAACTGGACATCCCCAGCTTTCAGGCTACTATCAGTGAATCTCTGAGCTCAGAAGTTCAATATTAGTTCACAAGTATTGTTTATGCCAGGACACAAAGATATATAGCACAGTCCACTTTTTTTCTTAACTTGAAGAAAAAAAAAAGGCATAAATTTATCCAGCAAAATGCTACCCAGGGTAGCATTTTTGCCCATTAACAATTGTAAAAAATGTGTATAATGGTTGGTTGCATGTCCATCTGCATGAACACACATATAAACTGTAAGCACAGAAACCCGTGAACCTATAATATGTACCTTGACCAGGGCCAGCATGGTTAGGGTTTCCATCACTATGTAGTCCAGCGTAGATGTTGTCTGAGGAGAAAGAACCCTTCAAAGAACAGGGCTGCTGGGTGTGGACATGCTCTGGGGCAGTGCTCGGTTGATTGCTGGAGCTGGAGCAGCCGCTGGAGTGGGCTGAGCCATCTGACAGAACTGAACTTTTAGCCGGGGAGCTGGACGAGCTGGCAGCACTCTCACCTTGGCACAAAGAGAAAATAAATTAATAAAATAAGTAAAGTGTGAGTCAGAGTGAATCACACACTCCTACGAGTTTTCTGAACCTGATGTCATTGCTGTGTTCTCCACAGGCTGAAAATGCTCTCCCATACACACGAATCATCACAGCACATGGATACATAGCCACTCATCACCCCACGTTCCCAACCCACATACCTTTTCTGTCAGCGCTGGTGGTATTAAGATTGTTTTTGAGCTGCTGCACCATCGGATTGAGCAGTTTTCCAGCTTTTAGCTTGTGTTTGCTGGCTTTGCGCCTACGGCCACTTGGAGGTGCAGCATGAAGCAAGCTGACATTGGGGGGCAGAGTTTTCCCTAACTCCTTGTACAGACGTTCAATCTCACTCCTCTGAAACGCCTGCAGCTCTGAGATCTCTTTCATGTGTCTAAACAGTAGATGCGAGTAGAAAATATTTAGTAACCATCTTAATACAAAAACAAAACATTTCATTTCATTGTTCAAGTCAGTATTAGCATAATTTTATATAATGGTAACGGATCATAAAAGCCCAATTCTTAACTTACAATAATTCAATTAAAGGTGGTTCTATAAGCTCCTGAATCATTGGGTATACTTTGTCACAGGGCTGCACAGCCTTGTATCCTATAGACGAGATTTTGGCCAGCCACCAAAATAAAGTCGCCAGGGGTGTAATTTAACAGACTCTTTGCCTTAACTATTACTCTTACATGCATATTAAATGCACAAAAATAACTATATTCAGCAAAGACACACCCTGTAAAATATCTATTAAGGTTTCCTGCCAAATGCAAGAATTAAGTTATACCTACTTCTGATCACCATGCAGAGGGACATACTTGAACATATGCTACTAGAGAATGGTGACTATAATTTAGCCATATTCCCCAATAGTCTCTTTTTTTATTGAACTAATTTTCTAATTTAGACAATCAGACTAGTGTGAAGCAGCTTCAATAAAAAACTGAAACTGTTACGTAATTAGAGCAGTAAAACAATTAGAGTGAATACACAACTGACTGTAAGCCTGCAGTCAACCACAGCTAAAACATACTTTTCTCTGAGTTTCTGTAGTTCTTTTCTCATATCTGCATCCTCAAACTCAGAGTCATTGTCACTGCTGATGTAGGACGAGGGTGCATGTCCTGCTGAAGGCGAAGGAGTGTGACCATTCATTGACACGGGCTGTCGGCTCGGTGAATCAGAGCTTTGTTCACTTTTGCTTCGCCCAGAGCGCCGCAGGAAGGCAACTGCCCTCTTCATGAGGTCACTTCCACTGTGCTCGGACAGGGTATGAGCTGGAGGAGCTGGATGTGCAGGAGGAAGAGCTATGCTGCTGCTATCCTCATCTGCTGAGTCAGAGTAGAGGTGAGAAGGGAAACGATAGTGGTGATGTGTTGAAGTGTCAATAGTCTGGGCCCGGGGAATGTGGCATGGGGTGCTGTCAGGACTGGAAGAGAGTGTGGCCTGGTAGAAGTTTGGCGGAGCAGAGTAACGGCTACTGTGGTGAGATTTAGATGTTTCTGCATTCTCATCTTCATCTCCAGGTTTCACTGAGGACCTGCTCATAGCCACACATCCTCTCTCTTTCTTGTTCATGCTCTGAGTCTGGCTGTAAGACCCTCCAGAACCACTAGAAGGAGCTGGGGAACTGCAGGAGCTGCAGCTTGTCTTGCTTTTTTCCAAGCGAAAAATGACATCCGGTGGAGTTGGGATGATCTGCAATAATGGGAAACCCGTGTTCATAACAAAATTAGGGCCCATAAACAACTAATGCAATGTTTAAGCTACAAACACTGGAAGTCAGATAAGCACTGGCATGAGCCATGACTTGTAATGCAATTTTATTAGGGCAAATGACATTTACATTGAGCAGATTTGCTCACTGAAAGTTTGAAAGCAGTGTCTTACTTGAAAACGGCTTTTACAGCCATAGGCACCAGAGCTGGCAGGCACATCACTTCTTTTTAAACCCCTGTTAGTACCTAAAGGACCAGTAAGGAGATGTTGGTTTTCAAAACAAAACCATCTGCAAAACATTATACAATAAAGTGACATCGATATTACACAAATAAATGTTACCTACCTGGCACTGCAGAGTCACTTAATGTACCCACATCATCTGTGCGCTCAGGAATCTGAGGCTAAGACAGAAAGCGAGAAGAGTGTGTGTTGGACAGGTCACAATGATGTGCATAGTGACAAGTAAAACATGACATACACAGGGTTGGTGCATTAAGGCTAGCTGTTATCCTTTCCTGACCTGAGTGTTGTCTGAGTCAGAACCTGATGTGTTTCTGCTGCCATGCATGTACACAAATATAAGGGAGGTCAGGCTGAATCATTGTTATGAAAGGAGTAACTTTGTTACTCTCGCCTCTTTCTAAATACAGTATTGGCCTTGCTCTTTATAAACAATAGTCAAATCAATAGCAGAGTGCAGAGAATTGATTCACTGTTTCTGCTATTTATATACCATGTAGCTTTTAACCAAAGTCTGGTTGCTCACATATCTCCCTTTCACTAACAAACACAGTGCATTTTACCAGAGGTTCCCCCTTCTTCTTTGTTAGTGCTCCTTCAGTGCTTTGGCCGTCTGAGACTGGAGGGGAGCTGACCCCCTCTGTGCTGGATGCCTGGGGGTCAGATGTAAGGCTCGAGGGTTGGGAAGGAGCATGCTCCTGGTATAACAGATTTCTCAGCTTCTCATCCAAAGTCTTGATAGTGCGGTCAACAAACTCCACCCTGCGTGGCCCCTCACTGTCTGACTCGCCTGGCCCCACACACTGCTGATGGCTTGAAGACTGGGAGTTCTGGGAATTCTGATGTGCAGGACTTTGAGGCTGCGAGGTCACAGTCCCAGGCTGCATGGGCGTTGCATAGGGTTGCTGCAGGACCACAGACTGAAGGGAAGTCAGCTGAGGAGGAACTTCTCCAGTAGGGCTGGCCTTCTGGATTGGTTGATTAGTCTGAGATGAAACCAAACCACCAGCTGTTCCTTTCTCAATGCCATTCACATCCAGAGAGACAGGTGGTACAATTGCGCAGCATGGCATATCAGTAACCATAGAAACAGCGGAGATGCAAGGTTCTTCCACAGAAAGTGAGTTGCGATGGTTGGTGGCGCTAGAACCCAGGGAATGTTTAGTTACACAGGGTTGGGTCTGCTGGATGTGGGCTTTGCTAATGATTTGGTCCGAAGCGTGGCCTGAGGTTTGAGCTGCGGTGGTCAGTGAGGAGGACGAGGACGGGTTTTGGGAGGACAAAGAGGCAACCTGAGTAGGCACTGCAGCTGTGTTGCTGTTGGCCCCGACTGACGATGAGCCAGACTTTTCAGATTCTGGAAAAATGAAGAGATGACAGTTAATTAGCAGGAGAACAGATTGATACGTAAACAGCCAAGGCTAAGAAAGGAGCTAGCTCCTGTGAGTGCTAGAGTGTTACATCATTGTTCGCCTTCCCCCATCAGGCTCTGTCAGCTGGAGTTGGAGCCCTTCATTTTTTTTTGCCTAAAACCACTGCAGACGCACTCTTATATAACTGACCCCAACGGATGAACCAACACAGATACACTCTAATGCATGTGCACCGTCTTCAGTAGCAATAGCAGCAGCAGAGAAAAGCCAAGAAAGGAGAGCTGCAGATTTCATTTTTTAGAAAATATACTCCAACTGGTATGTAAAACAACTCTTCATATAAAAGATTCTTTGTTTAACAAGAAGTAAGTGTGAAGACATTATACATTAATAATGGATTGTGGGCTTACCCTGCTTGTGTGATGTATTCTCTTTGTCGAGCATGGGAGTCTCAGCCACGGGGCAGATTATAAACCAACGCTTACCAGTGTGCAGGACTGTCAAGGGCAGAAAGAAAAACTCAAACATCCACATCTATTTTTCTCAGAATTTAAAGAACACACCATTACAGATCATTTTAAGCATAACTGCATCAATTCAATTCAATTTTATTTATATACTGCCAAATCACAATGATGGTAGTCTCAAGGAATTCCAGAAGATTATGCTTTTAACAATAGCACCCTGTATAATCATTTATGATAAAATTAAGTAAGACTGAAAAGGCATTAATAACAAACAGTAACAAAGTGCAAAGTATATAATCAAATGAGTCTTATTCAAAGTGACATCATAATATTAATAGATCAGATGCTGACTGGTAAAAAGCCTCACCGTTTTGTTGGTACACTAGTTGTGGGGTGCTGGGAGATGAAGCCTTCAAAGGAAAAGAAAGATTACTAACCAGCGCTAAAGCATGTGCATCAGTTCAATGTATATTTAAAAGACTTCCCCTAAAGAGCCAAAAAAGCTGGACCTCAGAATAAATTCAGTTAGATCAAAATGTAACACCAGCAAGGCTGGTATTTTTGGCAGCAGTGCAAAGTCATCTTGAGAGTGCTGCCTGGATGCTGCATCTGAGGCAGAGGCTCTCGTAGACAGATTGCACCATTTCATCTATTAACTGTCAACAGTGCATTTCTCACCTCTGTTCCCAGTGTGCCAGGTCCTTCACTCTGTTTGGGGCTGCCTCCCTGGTCGGAGTTCCTCTCACCCTCGGTGTCCTCACTCAGCATGTCCTCAGCCTTGTCTACGATGTCTTTCAGCTGTTCAATGAAGACCTCTTTTTCTACAGGTAGAATAAAATCATTCTCCACCTGAAAAACAAAAACACAGTGCAACATTAAAGGTTTTAGCTTAACAAGCAATGTCAAAAGTAAAGTGTTTATGACTATGCAGAAGGCAAACGTGAGAAACAAAATAAATAATTTATAGCCTTCTGATACATTAACCTAATGTCATTTTCTGCCAAGATCAAATATTATCTGCAATGTATTGTATGATATAAGAAAATTCAATGACTACAATGACTACTTCATTTTGCTTTTACATTTTGAAGTATTTTTGCTTCAGTAGGATTCACAAGTAGGTATTCACCTTCTACTAACTATTTTTTTTACATGATAAATTAGTAGGCATTAGGTTAATACACTGCTTATGCATCTGTCTCCATATCTATCCATCTGTAAATATGCTCAATATGAATGACCTAGGAAAAGGGAAAGAGACAGACAACAGATTTTTGCTGCATTGCAGGTGACAACAGCAAACAGTCCATGAACAGCTTGCAAAACACTTCAAAAGCCCTTTGCATCAACTGAGCTGACTTCGCCTTCACCTCCAACATACCATGTATGTAGCAATCTCTTCTGGTGCGTCTCCATCCAGGTCAAATTTGAAAGTGACCATTTTATGGTTATGAGTCTCCAGCTGACACTCTACCATTTTATCCCCAGTGTTACACACCTGCAACAGGAGCAAATGCAATAAAATGATTGTCTTATGTTGCATGTTTCTGAGAAGAGCTTGAGGAAATGTGCTTCTTTTGGTTACCCACATTCAGCATGTTAAGCTTGGGTCTGCTGAGCTTTTCTTGCCGAGAACGAGTACGTGAGGACCTGCGGTGGTGTTTGCGGACTTTCCCATCACATTTACCTCCATGTGTCCCTTCATAACCATCACTCATTTCCTTTCCTGATGTGGCATCAGAGTTGACACTGGTTTGGGGGAAGACATGCAGTTATACATATCCATAAACTATATTATTCACTAAAAACTGAATACCCGGCACTTCTTTTCACTCTAGTACTCAACAACAACAAACTTCAAAACAACAAGTATGCACAAACCTGTCCGTACATGTCTAACCAGTATGTCCACATAAATGCAGGGGGGGCTGACAAAGAGTGATTCAGTTGATAAGATGTGCGATACACAATCATGAACAACGTACTTAAATCGAAATTACAAGAGCTGTTTTATTACCGAGCCTTCTGTTTGCAACTGAAATCTTGTCTTGAGTATAATGTAAAAGCTTAACGAAAAGGTTTTGTGACGTTTATCACAGCTACTGAATGCCTGCAGGATTTAAAAAGTCTGACGTATGATATCTGTTAGGCAAGTACTATTAAAATGCTTTCATTCACGTCACTATGACCAGCAAGAATGACATGAGTGTCCAGATGTTTATCTGTCTGATGTTGCACTCCATCTACAAGCAAAGTTAGGGTGGTCAACAAGGTTTACAGGACAACAAATAGAATAAGAAGTAGTAGTAAATGATAACTTTAAGACAAAAAAAATAGTTGCTAGCTGTTCCATCATTTATACTTTTTAGAGAATATCAATCAGGTCAATTATCTCTGCCGCATTAAATTGAAAACAAAACATATGCAATGTGGCCAACCTGTGCAGGTTCTTGCCAAGCATCATTTTTCATCATCATTCTTTCAGGGTTTTTTTTGTTAAATTGCTCTTTTGGTAGAGATTCTGTACAACAACAGTGAGAGGTGTACCACCTAGCCAGAGGGTGCAGGAGGCCGGGAACAATTACACATGTACAAAACGCACATTGTTGAGCATCTTTCACCTGCAACTACCAAATATATCTGAGAAGAAATAAGCTTGTACCTGTCATAGCTCTGTCCTCCTGTGTGTTTCTCTGCAGCTTGATCCTAACAACAACAAAACTCAGCGTTAAACACAACGAGAAAAATATTGGGATAACGGAGAATATGAAATCCTTTATTTTCTATTTTATGTTTTGAAAAGAAGCACAGGGATGCCTCACGGCGCTATATCGGTACTGCTGTTAGCCAAACTAACAGGGAGAAATAAATAGTGAGAACTTGAACTGTATAAGTAAATCATGAGTCCATACCTCCATGTTAATCTCTGATGGACCCTGACCTGCAGCTCCTGTGACATTACTAAGTTGCTTCTGCTGAGTCCAACATGAACTGGCAGACCCAGATGATGCTCTCTGGGAGTCTGCAGACTGCAGCACAGGAATTTGGCTTTGAACCTGACTCTGGGGCTGGGCCTGTGGGGGGAGCTGGCATGGGATCAAGTTGTCCAGCTGGGCAGCCGCAGAGGTTGTGCCCAGATCTGTCCCATTCTGCACATGTGAAGAAAAGACTGCAGCTTGTTTGAGCTCAGATGGCTGAACTGACTGAACACAGGGAACAGGCTCGGGATGGCTGACCTGGGACTCCTGAGGAACCTGCAATTACATACAAACAAGAAGACATATAATTATTATCATCCTTAAATAACTTATTTCAGATATTCAGCGACATAGAGCTTCTTTCACATAATCCATGTATGAACTAGATATCTAAACTTTAGCATTGTTTCATATGCAATATTTTAATATTCCAATTGTAAAACATAAAGATTTATTAAGTTCATCATACTTAACTCTAAAAAAAATATTTTTTTGACACAAAGAATATGAAAAAAACGACCCAAGACAATCACAATCTTAGGTTTCATCCCCTTGAGTAAAAACCACCTTTAACAAACACACATAAACGCTCAAATTCCAGTTCACACCTTCTTGGTAAACATCTGAGCTCCACTGCAGCGGTCATAATTACCTGCATTACGGGCTGACTGCTGCCAATTGTGGAAGGGTGTGTGTTCTGGCACCGGGCAGTGTGTGTGTGTATGGGGTGGGTGATTAGGGTTGACATAAATGCAGGTGATGCATGAGAAGCCTCAGATCTAGCAGTGTGTTGTGGTTGTGGGGATACGGGCTCTATCTTACTCGGCGCATGTGATGGGGACGGTATGAGGGATACTGAGATGGGTGAAACTAATGTGTTTTCGATGTGCAGAGGGGAAATGGGAGAGACAGAGGGAGTTGCAGGGACAGTATGCCCAGGAGAAAGGAAGATGTGATTAAGAGAAGAGGAGGCTGAAGGGGGAGGAGCAGTGCAAGAGTGAGGGAAGGAAGATTCACAATCAGTCACAGCTGCCATCACCTGGACTGTGGGATACTGTGAAGGAAACTAAAAGAAAAGAAAAAAAAAGGAAGAAGCATTAAGAAGTCAAATAATCTAGAAAAAAAAAGTCTGCATACAGGAGGAGGATGCATCAAAAGAACTTGCTTCAAGCCTATAAAAAAGAGAGTATTATGGAGGTAAGATTAGCAGTGATAACAGACTGACAATACCTGTTGTTGGTGTGATGGTGACAGTGAAGCTGAAATCTGCAGAGGCTGGAGTTGCTGTTGGTGAGCAGTTGACTGCTGAGCAGACAGTGCCTGTGCTGGCACACTGGAAGCTGGCTGGCTGACATTCTGCCCATGGCCCTGTCCATCCTGTCCAAGCTGTGAAATGCTCTGACCAGTAGAGATACTCTAAAGAACAAAAAAGACAAGAGACAAAAAAGAGGAACTTTATGACGGCAGAGACTTATCCCTCACTTTGAAAATCGACACTTCCTGCTATTGACCCAGATTAGAATAACTCACATTTTCCATCCTCTCCCTATTAATGCATTCAGTCTGAATCTTCCACCTCAGTGAACATTTGTACCACAAAACAGCAAGAGCAAGCTGTAGAAGGCTAACTGATACAGGGATGAAAACAACTGTTATTGTTTCATTATGGTTTCCATTATCTCTCTGTTGGCTGGTGTCCGAGGAAACTCCTGTTTATTGGCCTGTTCATTTCTTCATTCACCCACTGTCCACAAACACAGCTGTTTCCAATCCTCATGACCCAATCAAAACTTGCCATTTTAATATGAAGAGTATCAAATGTACACTGTAATAAATAAAAATGTCAACTTCTTTCATACTTTAATGTCCCTGCCACACGTAGCATTGCTGTTGAGACAACTTAATGCTGAATCACTCCTTCTGCTCCACAGTTATGGCACTGAATAATGGCCACAAGATGCAGAACAAGAGGATGAAACAAGCAAACCTTTGGGTGCAAAATGTTATGAATTAGAACTGTAATCTGAATATTAGCTAGCATTGCATTAACTTTCATTTTATATTACTCTTTTGTTTGTGTATTTGCTGATCTACTCATTAATCCTGTGCTTCTGAGATTTATTTTTCTGGCACACCCAACTTCGGAAGCCATAAAAATTTAATGTACTAGTTCCCTCGTGAAGTTTCAATTTAACATAGTTTCACTTCATATGTTTTCCCTGGTAATCACTATCCCACCAGCACTGTTTGAGCCACTCAATGAATGTAGAATACAATTAGGAAAAATTGCATTCTTAAGTTAAATACATTTTCTGAAAACCTCTCAGATACATTAAAAGAACTGACCAAAGACTGTAAAGATCCTGAGACTGTACCCTAAGCAAAAGGAAGGAGGCCTAGGACTGGTGAATGTCAGAACCACAGTCCAGGATGAGTACAACAAGAAGATGATTGTATGCTTAGTGAATACCTCAAGCAGCAGAAACCTGAGAAAGAAGAGGAGCAAGGAAAAGAAACGTCATGGACGGACAGGCTCCTGCACGTATGTACCAACGGCAGATAAAGGAATTGGCTGACATCCAGAAATCCTATCAGTGGCTGAACTTGAGAAGATATGCTGGGTGATGGCAACAGTGGTCTCTCTGTGCAGTGACCCCCAAGTTAGGTGACTGGCTCCAGCAAATCCCAAGAACAAAATGTAAAGTCTCTGTCCAGAAGAGCACAGTCTTAGGAACAGCAAAGATACTGTGCAGGACCCTCAAGCTCCTAGGCCTCTGGTATAGGTCCCAAGCTTGAAGGATAAAGACCTCCCGCAGAGGCAAGAAAGGAATTTTTATATTTATAGTAGAGGCAAAATAACAGACATATGGATAACTGATAATCAAAAAGCCTCTGATCACAGATGTCATCAGCATGAGGACATGAACAGAATATGATCAAAGGAAAATCAGAAATTCATAATTGGGGCACTATATATATATGTTACCTCCATATAGTTATTATACCGTAACCATCTACACAATACACTCACCTGTTGGGTGTTATGTTCAGCCTGGCCTTGCTGAGAGGAGGTTGAAATGCTCTGAGAAGTCAGTACCTGGTTAGCTGCTATGTAATTCTGTGTACATAGTGATTGGGCAGGCAGGCATTGACTTTGACCCGGAGCTGTTTGCTGAACAGCAGAAGGTGCGTAGCTCTGAGAGGCAGCATCATGTGGACCTGCAGCTGAGTAACTCTGATGTTTGGCTGGAACCTGCAGAACTTGAGTTGTGGAGGTTTGGGGCTGAGACTGGGACACATCCTGACTCTGTTGTGGAACTGCTGTTTGGATAGTTTTTTGACTGTGCTGCTGGACATTTGGAGTGTGCACTTGTTGCTGTGTAGAGTGAAGACTTTGTGATTGTTGGGTTGGATGTTGTGCCATTTGCTGATGCATGGCATACACAGTTTCTTGGCCATGCTGGAGTTGAGGCTGAACACAGGCCTTCCCAGCATTTTGCTGTATACTGCACTGAGCATTTTGTGATAAAGACTGTTGGTGCTCTTGTTGAATGGATATTTGCGGACTGTAAAGTGCTGGTGTGGCAAAGTTTTGACTATGCTGCTGATTGGGCAGCTTGACTGTGGTTTGGGCCTGCTGCAGTGTGCTGGGAGCTTGTACTGGTTGACACTGAACTGTGGGTGCCATAGATGGGGCTGCAGATGCACGAGGACAATTTTCAGTTGGCTGCTGTGCTGGCAGAGTGGTCGCTGCAGTTGGCTGCTGAACTGATCCTGATGCAGACTGAGCCTGTTGTAAAATTGGGGCCACAGAGTTCTGAGATGTTAGCTGCACTTGTAAGGGAAAAGTCAAAGAGCTTGCTGCTGTTACTTGCTGCTGTTGCTGGACTGGTGCTTGGAAGCTTTGTACAACATGTTGTGGCACAGCAGATGGTACAATACTTGCCGAAGCTTGACCCTGTTGCACATTTGGCGGTGAATAGCTACCAGCACTGGCCGCATGTTGGATGTTGACTGAACATAGACTAGCTGGAGCTGGTGTTGGTGCACAAGACTGAGGAGCATACAAATTAGCAGGATAGCTGTGTTCCGGCTGGAGGTACTGTGGTGGTGCATGCACTGTGGAGCTGGAAGAGGACAGACCCTGGACAGATTGTTGATTCTGGTAACCTGTAGAGCTGGCCTAAGGATCAAAGGAGATAAATTTAAGTTAGTATCTGTTGGGAATTCATTTTCTAGTCAATGATCAAATCTAACAACAGCTTATACATGTGCTAGTTACATTAAGTCATTCTGGATGAAAATATAATGAGAGGATGAGGGATAAAAATAAGTTCATGAAACATGAGGAGGTCTTGACAGGTGTGAGCTAAAATGAGAATATAAGAGAGAAAAAGTAGGAGAGAAAGAGGATGTAAATCAGACAGCTGCCTCTTCCCCTTTGGTTAGAGGATATCTTTCAGCATCAAGCTCAATAGCTGTTGCATCTGGACAGTCAAGCAGAGAAGGAAAGGTTAAAATCTGGATCAGTAGTTAAAGGCATTGGTTAGGGTTAATCGGAAGGAAATGTATAATTGTTTTCTGACAGCAGCAAGCTTATGATTTCTAAGAAGACAGTTAGCTCTAGAGGCCTATGAGGGCAGCAAGACTGGGCAGTTGATCAGACCAGCTCCATGCAGAATAGTGCAGAACCATCTACAAGCTGATAATTTGTTAAGCAGGTGTTGGCCCCATCATGGGACACTAAAGCAACTTGCTGTTGTGACCTACCACTCCTACAGCCCTGGTAACTTGCTGCTCTCTGGCACAGCATCTGTCTTCACACTCCTGGAGAGGTTCGTGGTCCCCAACAAGACTGCTAATCTGGAACTGACTCTTTAGGCTGCAGTCTCCATCACTCCCGGCTGGACTGATAGCAGCTGAAGAGTACAGTGACGAGGCTTGGGCAGGTGTGGGGGGACAAGGGGCTGCTTTGCGACTGATTATATTAAACAGGGACTGCTGTAGCTGTGAGAAATTGGAATAATCACTTGAAGCCTTAAGCTGTCCATAGCCAGGAGTGCTCATTATTCCACCAGGTGATGGGTGGTGTCTAAAGTCACATGGACATTGGTGTGTTGGCATGACAACAGAATGACAGTGGTGCCTCCAATCTTGTGACCTCAAATGAAGCATAGAAATGCATGCCTGGCACACAGAGCCCCTGTGCATTGCAACATGGTGGTTGTGATGAGGGGCCAGACTCAGAAGACTACTAAGGTCAGAGTGCCGTCGTTCAGTTGACACAGGAAGTGATAACGTCTCTGATGGTGATCTGATGTTGGTATCACTAAGTCGGCGGTGGTCAGTAGGTGAAGAGACGGGGGAGATTTTTATTACTGGCATAGCACTCTGTGGGGAAAACCCTTCATCAGACTCTGAGTGCAGCTCAGCGGAGCTGAGTTCTGACTGTTCTGGTACCGTTGGGTTGGGACTGATTGATCTCTTAGACTGAATGAGAGCATGCAGTCGAGCAATGTGGTTTGCCCTTTGAATGTCAATAACAGGGGCACTTCCCCTACGGCCTTCAGCTCTCAATCGAGCCCTGAGCTCTGGGCTCAGCGTTGCACCCCACACTTCACCCCGTTCGCAGTACTGGGGTCGATCTGTCAGCAAATGGCTACTGCTCGGGCACTGATCGAGGAATAACCCAAAAGCAAAACATATGTTACTCAAATTAAACAAGGTATGACAAAAAATAAGAATATGATGATTAGGTGAGGACAAACAAACTTGTTCACAAAGACAAATGAATGTATTTAAGATACATGGGCACGTTATCTGCATGTAAAGAAATGTGTATGAATGGTAACTTAAATGTGTGAGTGAAGCGTGTGTGTGGGTGTTCAATTTCAAGGTCAAGTGCGTGTTTGCTAGTTCTAAATAGTTTATGTTTTTAAATCAATCTGAATGCATGTGGTCCGCCAGGGTGTGTAAGCTCCTGATACAGACCTGCTGCGTTGCCATAGTAATAGGCTCGAGCAGTGACTGGTAGAGGACACTCTGCTGGCTGCTGTGGGAGTCCGAGTACACTGTGGAGCCCATGCCACTGTCAAGTGTGCTGTCTGCTGCAGAGACACATAAATCATCCACTCATAAAAAAGTCAAAGATTAGGCTTGTGCTTCGGAGTAGATGAGAACAGAATCTCTTACATGTCACTGAGGTGGCACTGGCTGGGAGGGTATGCAGCCTGTTGTGCTGGTCTGCCTCTGTTTCTTCTGGTTCCAGCACAAGGGGCTGTCCTACATGTGGCGCCCCAGCAGAGATGCCCTGAGATGGTGTCATCTGGGTGCCGTGTCCTCCTTCACCCTTATTCTCTGCAGCTGCTGCCGACACTGTTCGCTCTCTTCTCCATTTGATCAGTGCCACGCGGTCCCTGATTGACTTTCCCACGGTCTTTGCATCGCTCTCGTGGAAGAAGCCAGACTCCACCTGACAGAGAAAAGGAAAGAGCATGACTTCCAGGATATTTTTAGAAGTAAGCCATGTGAGGGAAGAGAGGGTGCATATAAAAAGGGGAGTGCACGAGGCAGAAAGAAGGAGCAAGAAAAGGAAGGAAGAGAAAATCTATTTTAAGGGGATCAGAGCAGTGGGGAAACGTTTCCTTTGTCTGCTGCTTGGCTCACTGTTCACAACAGAACTGTCTGGTCTGTTACATCAAAACGTCCGTCTTTCGCTCTAGTGTTTGTGTGATGTACAAACAAATACAAAAATGTTGTGCTATGTACTGCACTGTTTCAAAGGAAGTTTCATCAGGAAAATTCCTCCCCATGTTATTCTCGCTAAAGGTTTGACATCTGCAGTTTTACTGAGTGCTACCCTTATTTTACCTCAAAAACCTGTCTTAGGCTGAAGAAAGGTTTACAATGACAATGTTTACATTCCCTATCTAAAGATAACCCAATACACTTTCTCCAATACCCCTATTAAGGCACTTTTTCCATGGTGTAAAAGAATGTTAGACAAGTGACAAAACAAGAGCTTGAGTAGTGAGTATCATAGCTCTCACAATGAGAACTGTCAGTTTTTTTCTGGATCTTGTTTTTATTGCTGGGTCTGTGGAAACCTTATCTGATTGCATTCACTGGAGAAAACTATGTAAACAAAATGAAAAAAAAAATAGTGCTATATTCCTGGAAGTTATTAATCTTAGCAATCTGCACTATATACAACCAAAAACTATAAGACAATAAGCCCTCTAAGACATGCGAAGCATGACAAGTGTGGTGTCAAAAAAACATAAAACAACAAAGAAATAGAAACCATTGCTAGTATTCAAGAATAATGTATAGCTAAAACCATTTACTCACCATTTCTTGTGCCACAACCTCAGGGACATCCTTCTCCAGGTCAAATGCAAACTCAATGGCCCCACTCTCCTTGTATTTCCCTTTTAACTTCTTAGGGTCCTCCACCCACAGTTTGAGAGCTATTGAGGACTTTTTTCCATCATCCTCCTCAGCTAGCTCCACCCTCACACCTGTGTCCTCGGCAAAAAAAGCGTGATTCAACAGATCTTTGATCGTGTACCTGGGAGCAGAAAAAGAGAAGCTCTGACTCCAGTGGAAAGGCGTTCAAGATACAGTAAAGTTAACAGTGACACAGAGCCATTCATGGTCACACATTACCTGTGCTTCTCAGATCACCAATCACTGAACCTAATCATGGTTCATTAAAAAACAAACAAACAAACAAACAAACAAACAAAAAAGCCACAAGAAACTTATTAAGGGTTATTTGTCCTGATGTACACAAACTAATTATGTAACAGAATTGAAAGACACCCTGCAGATATGGATAGAAACTGCAGTGCTGCTGCTGAGAGCCCAGCTGTCAGTGCCATAGCAATGAAACGGGGGAGGTGAGACAAGGCATGAAAGACGAGAGGGCACCTTGTGGGCCCTGTTGGCTGAACGCTGGACATTGCCGGGCACAGTCACTCACCGTTCCTCTTTCTTTTGGCAGATGCACTCTCCAATGATCTCCTTGATTTCAGGATCCATGACCTTGTTGTAGCTGGCTGGCTTTACTCCCTGAGCACAGAGAAATATAAGCAAAACACTGTGGATATGTCATGAAAGGATGTCATGTTGATGAGCAAACATAACAAAAGAGAGAAAAAAAAGGAACACTTGAATGAAAATTTCTTCTTTGTGATGCTCCACTTGGGTGGAGCATCACATCTTGTCTTCTTAGTATCACATAGTCATGCTCTGTAAAGAGAGCCGAAAGTACCACAGCAGTGGTCAGTTTGAATTCAAATCAGGTCCCAAAAAGCATAAAAACATCCAAAGGAAACCTCACAAAACTCCGGCAGCATAAATTTCTTAAAAGTACAGCTCAAAGAACAAAACCCACTTTGTTCTCAGACAAAGACTTTCAAAGTTCCAATTTACACGTGTTGGAACAGCCAGATGTTGTTTTGTAAACTACTATTACAGTCAGTTGGTCTAAATTCGTCTGTTTTGACTGTGCAGACGGTTTGTCGCAGCTGGTGTGGTTTAACAATAGATTGGATGCCCAATAGATTTTGAGCAGTTCTTATAAAAATGGTAAATTCCATCTTTTCTTAACGTGACACTTCTATTCAATTTCTTGCAGATATAATTTACCCAGTTATTTTTTTTTAATGGTGCAGCCAGACTACATAAAACATGTGATATAATTAAATAGAGAAAATAACATTTCTGCATCAAAATAAACTAGATGTAAAGTATATGCATATATCTGGATTAACATTCCAACCAATTATTCAGCTGGATTCTGTATCTCTTCAGGGAGTACACACAACGTATAATGCTATTAGGGTTTCTCTTTGATCAGCCTCCTATTAACATCCCACTGTGGAAGGCACATTCATATGAATACAATGCAAAAATTGAAACCATAGAGAGCTACACTGATGCTCCCTAACCATTAATATAGGTTGAGAGGTTGCCTTAACAGCTACTAACAGGTGAAAGAGTCTGGGTTTTTTTTTTTTCAGGTCCAACTCTGCCATGTTTTAAAAGTGAAGAAAAAAAAAAAAAGTATTCAAAGCGCTATGCTTTGCTAGCAAAGGGAGATGTACAGAAATATAGCCTTTAGGCTTCATCCAGAAAACAAAAGAAACTTGGACCCCCCGTGTGACACCATATGGCTGATTAGACTCTTCAACCAAGAAATTCAACACCGAGAAATCATCTACCTGAAAATTGTGCCAATTTTGTACAATTTTTTTTATCTGAAATGGCAAAAGAAACATCCCAACCTTGCTATGCCATGTTCACAAAGCATGACCTTACATTATTAATGCATTAAAGAAGTCACCTTCTTGCTTAAAAAATTTAGTTTTACGGAGAAAACTTGTACTGCTAGTTAAATGAATATATGGAAAAGTATTGTTATATGAAACTATCAATT
>VURO01000276.1:0-23175 GCA_015108175.1 Pelvicachromis taeniatus | reverse complement strand
TTTTTTTTTTTTGTCTTTTTATTTTTTTTTTTTTTTTTTTTGGTTCTATTTTTTTTTTTTTTTAATACCATATATCTACTTTATGAGTGGTTCTACAAGTACTTTATAGATGTCCTTATCATCGTTCTTGGTAATGTATTTATAAAAGGTTCAAGATGCCGTTCGTTCAAGTGACTTGGTGCAAAGAGTCAAAGACGTTGATCTTGTCAGAGCTCGGGACAGAGCTACAAATGAAACCATGATGATCTGTGACACTGGAGAAACGTTTTGAAGAGTTTTATTTAATCATCTTTAAGTTCCAGTAAGGACGTATGTAAAAGTTTGGGCTGTCAACCCAATCTTTTAGACTGAAGCAGAAATAGTTGCCCAGAGGTGTTGCCAAGATGCCTGCTGAGTGTCAAGGCATGCTTCAAGAAGGACCCAAGTTGTATCCAACCATGACACAAGCCACAGGTTTAAGTGCACTTCATGTTCTTCACACTCATTTAAAAAAGAAAAGCATCTGAAGGTGACGGCTGAAGAAATAAAAATTTCATACATAATTCAAGACTTTCTAGAGCACTTGCTTGTAATGAATCGGATTATCCTTTTATTGTACATACATCAGTACATCATACTCTCACATGTGCCTCTTCTTTCTTCCACATGGAAAATGTTGTGAATGGAAATGTGAAGATAAGCAGAAACGGCCACAGCTGCAAAAATGCTCTGAAATATATTCACAGCTTACAGTTTTATTCATTTATGAATTACATCTCCCCATTGAAAAGGAAATCTCAGATGACAAGTGTGTTCAAGACGTAATACAAAAGCAAGCATAAGTCAAAGCCAAGAAGATGAACAGCTCACTGAGGAAAATCCTCAATGAAAAATGTAGATTTAAAGGACCGAATAAAACCCATTCATTAATTCACTGTTCATATAATCAATGTGACAAGGACATCCAGTTTGTATGAAACAATAATTTAGCAGCACTGCTGTAAAAAGCTATTCTCAAAGGCTTCTGTGAAAATGTTTGGATGCATGGCTTTTCTTTTTATAACCCTGGCAATGTTGACGTGAGCTTCCATTAAGAATAAACTGTTTATAATCTGCTACTTAATCCGCTTTACTGCCTTAGATCCTGTACAAAACACTCCAGTGAAAACGTGCTCATTACAGAAGCTTCGCTCCCACAATGCAGCGAGCGGACCGCAGGGTAAAGGAAGTGTTTAGATGCTTATCGCGGAGCTTTAATCTTATATGAAAGAAATGCGACATGGAGATGGATGTTCAAATAGCAGATCTCAAGAGACGCAATGTTCAAGCTAAGCTGTCCTAACATATTCAAATTAGAAGAGTATCAGCACAGTATTTTAGACTTAGTATATTACACATATTTTGAATTAGGACGTTACAACTAAAAATTAGGGTATAAAAACTAAAAGCCTAAAAATACAATGTAGTTTATATAGTAGTATATGATGTATACTACAATGTATTGCCCAGTTGTATTATTATAGGATAAACTGCACACATATCAAAATCAAAATTTGGTATTAAAAAATATTTTTCCAGCAAAATATTTTCTGTTATGCATCAGATACAATGCACCATGAGTGCCACCAACGACTGATTGCCTGAGTAATTACCAGATATAATGCACGTCAAGGTTCATTTGCTGCCTTGCCACTAAATATTACAAGAATTTTTTTTGACTGCACATTACAGCGGACTATTTTCTTTGTCAACCTTTGTTGCCATTGGAATATTTTGTTAGCAGATGTCTGTAAGCCCTTTGATGTTGAAATCTGTTATTTTGTCATGAGCCCCAGTCCCACCTGCTGTGCCGTAGTCTTCCCCCCCCAGCTGCGCCCCCGCTACATTTCTGAGTCATAAGTTAAATAAATGAAAAACAAACAAACTTGATAATAAACTAAACTAAATATCTGTGATCTGCAGGGAGAAAAACAAAACAAAACAAAAAAATCACATATCATTTTCATCAAAAAATAATACTCATCAGCTGATAACCAAATGCACACCGCGTGAACCACTGCTGAGCTTCTCTGCATGAAAGCAGTAGATTTAATTTGCTAAGACAACCGTAGCAACCAGGGCGTTTATACAAGGAGAAAATGAAATTGAACAAGGGGTTAAAATCACAAGTGAATTGCAGTTTTACACAATAAAATATGTGTAATAATATGTCTAGCTCTCTGGATCTGTTGTTACCAATAAAGATATAGACATGTGCGCAACATTTCTGTAGTGTTTCATTTCTTTCGAATGCTTTTTGTGACTCTGGAACACACACTCTGTGAAACTATGAGAAACAGTTATTCGTGTGTGTGTGTGTGTGTAAAACCTTTTTTAAAAAGGCGTGTGAGCACTGTTTGCATTCCTTTACTGGCTCAACAAGGCCCAAAGTCAGCACTGCTCTCAGATAATGTTCAGCATTGTCATGATTATACCTACAGCTCACTTTTACTGCTTTATGGTGGGATTTACTTTCTTTACAGAGAGCTTTATTAGACTACAAAAAAATAAATGTATATATAAACTCCCTGGTAGCTTGGGGTTCCTGCTCTTTAATGGGATCACAAAGAAAAGGTAGACAGTTTGTTGCAGAAAATGAAGCTGCAAGACTTCATAATTGAAAAACATAAACAAAACAAAACATGTCGAGTCTACCATCTAAACTCCCAAGACTAAAGTAAGCAGCAACATTTAATTTCTGTGTGCATTAAAAAGCTACTTATACAAACTTGGTAATCTAGTTTACTGAGAAGCAACTCAAGGTTTTTTTGTTTTTTTTAAAACAGCTGGATAACACAGATAAGCTGTGTATGTAGTGCTTAATTTGCTTTTTCACATGACCTTTAGGAAAGTAACAGCTATGATCTAATGATATAGCTGTTGTTATTTCAAGTCCTGCCGGTCTTGAAGCTAAATTTAACAAACAGGAAGAGTGAGTCGTGTCTCTCTTCTTTGTTCATGTATCAGATCCAACAACAGTGATAACAATGTTTTCTATAAATGGGTATGTTGGCAAAACAACTGTAAAGGTGTGACTGATCATTACTAGAAGTGGAGATTACACCTACCTCCTAAAATACTGCTACTAAACTAAATGTATCGTGCAAGACCTATTATCTTTAACTCTATTATCTGCTAAATGAAGATTATTGTTAAATCTAAGGATCCTTGAAAAGAGTGGACATGAGAGCAGCCAAAACAATCTTGCAAAAACTAACTTGCATTTCCAAATGCAAGTTACGTTCACCTAATCAATGCATTTTCATTCAATGCAACCCCCTGCGGCCTTTCCACAATGACAGTAAAGAGGTATTCAGATAGAAAGGCAATGTGCATTTGGTTACCCAGTTAAGCTGTGTATTTAAGACACTAACCAAAACAAATGTTAACAAAGAAAACCACACTCTAGATTTAACAGAGATCATGCAACATGGCCTACTAATTAAACAGTTTATCAACCTTTACATTAAGTTGCCCTCATGTTTGTGTAATAACCGTGCTGGATTGAAAAAGCCATCCATCAAGATGAAACACACCGTGCAGAGTTAATAATCAACTTTTACTTTAACACGTGTAAAGTGTAGCAGACTATAAAGGTAATGAACGTCTGCTTATTAAAGTACACAAGCTGGTACTCTTTGAATATGTTTTATCTGATAATGTTACACACAGAGAGCAATTTAATGCGAATTGTTGCAATGAAAAACAACAATTTCTAAGGATCAAAAAAATGTGTCACATTTTCAAGGGAGCGCCACCAATTCTGTTAATGTTTAACACGTCAAGCAAGTTAACTTCGTTATATTATTTGCTATATTGTTACCGTTTCACAAAATGCATCTCTATCATATCTAAAAACATTTTAAAATGTCGACACTATTGTGTGGTGTACATTTTTAATGAATCCATGAGCAACAAAACTAAGATGGTTTTATTTGGTTGAGTTAAATGACTAATTCAAATCTTGTTTAAAGTTATGTACAGACACAACCTGGACTGATTTAAATTAAAGTAACCACTTCCATAGCAGCTTTCCATTTGGCTGGAGCTAATATTATCTTAGTAATTACATTCTGCATGTTTTACAAATTTATGTTTACAACCTGCACTGTTAATTTTGCAGATCACATATTTGCAGCTTTAAAGAAACTCAATGAAACATTTAGACTTCACAACTGTGAGTTTGGTGGCGATCCCTTGTAAAGGTGTAACTAAGTCGCTGGATAGTACAGAGGAAAAGAAATGATGACACAGGACTGATCACAGGACTTACTCAGCTTTCGCTCCCTGAATCAAGAGAGTGTTGATACACTCCAGGCTGCCCGCGCGAGCAGCCTTGTGGATGGGCGTCTCGCCCACATAATCCTGAGTGATGACAAGAGACTGCAGTTATATATAGAATGTATCAGACAGACATTACCAATTAAGTATTTATCACATATTACTGCACCCTAAGCACATACTGGAAATTATAAGAGGGTGTAACTCTGCAGGGCAGAGTCTGAACTTTTCACCCAGACATTACCGCCACCCACACACATTTACAGTTGCACATTAGTAAGAGTGCAGCAGAGGGAAGGGGGGGGGGGGGCAGTGAGGCAGCTTTCTCCAACCACAATGCAATGTAGGCTGCGCTCAAATATCACTTTCCTACCGCCCAATCCCAGGAAAGATAAAATGCTAAGAACTCAAGAGAAAAAGGTCCGCAAACCCGAGAACTTTCCCTTGTGTTTATTTCCACAGACGCTTAGCAGACTCACTGGGAATTGCAAAGCAATGTAGTTCCTGATGACGACAATATGTTATGTCACCGTGCCCCACTAATCTGATTCCTCTCAGTAGTGCAGTGGAGCATAAAATATAGCTTCAGTGCATGAGCCTGTCTGTGCATGAAATCCCACGGAGAGGAAAAGACAGGATGAGTGAAGCACTCAATCTGACAGTGGCCGCTTCGGGAAATATGGTGAAGAAATAAATAAATAAAATGGAATATGAGGGCATTGGCAGGTCAAATGGGGGAGTAAGCAGCAACACTGCCAGGGCCATGACCCCAAATTAGAATTATCCTTGTAGATGGGATTATCTGAGCTCAACCACTCACGCTCCTCTGCTTTTTTCACTCGCCCTCTCTCACGCTTCCTTTTCGTTTAACATAAAAACCATTGGCACTTTTTCCTATGTTACAAATACATTCGACATGTCACTCCAGGAAACTGTGAATAAGGATGAGAGTGGGTCTGATATCGTACCTGTTTGTTAATATCTGCACCAGCTTGAAGCAACCATAACAAACACTCAGGGTGGCCCCCAAAAGCAGCAATGTGAGTGGGCGTCTGTGCAAACCTGGAGGTCACCGCGTTCACACCACAGCCCACCTGAACCAGACGCATCACACAATCCAGCTGTGAAGACACAAGTGCAATGCACACACAGTCAGACAGGTCCATTACCTGCTGTCTGAGCTACTGGGCAGGTACAGACAAGTAAGTGTGTTACAGCAGCCGAAAAAGGGCAAAAATGAAGCACTCCTATGTGGGCTGACTGGGTTTTCGAGGCCCAATTATCAGAGCTTTGCCTCGGGGTATGAATTCAGTCTCGCTGCAAACATGAGGCCTATGTTTTTCTAATGTGCAGTGTGTTAAACAAGTCTTACCACGAGTAATTTTTTTTTTTTAACACTCAAACACTTCGTTAAAAATGAGTCATTAGACCGGGAGTTGCCTTGAAAGCAGTTTGAATAACCGCCCGATTTAACAGTCTGCGAGGCTACATCCAGTTTAACTAACAGCTCGTTAGCTAACATTTGTGGCTCTTGTAATGCTAAAATTTCGTGTTAAACCTATCGCCTAAAGCCATTAGTTAATATTTATAATGTTCCCGTTCAACACTATGTAAAAACGAACCTACAATTTGGCGTACACTAATACAATTCATTGACAACTACCTAGCCGGAGAAAAATATCTCTTTAATTTCAACGATCCATTGTCTGCCTTCACTCAGCCACGGCTGCTTCTTCGTCTCATCACCTAACAGTTAATGGAAACATCAGGAAATGGCCGAGACGAGCCACATTCGGAGAGCGACGACGCTCCTTCTGGATAACATTTCACCAAAAAAATACCCATTCAGAGAAACCCGGGCGGACAGAAGCGATACCTTTCCGAAGTGAGCAGCCCAGTGTATGGGCGTCCAACCATAGAAAGTGTCCTCCACCGTGAGGTCGGCCGGGTTTGATGTGCACTGAAGGAGGGAGCACAAGGCACCGACGTCTCCATCCCTGCAAGCCCGGTGGAGAGGGAAGCGGCTGTTTAAGACCTCCTCGCTCGAGAATCCAGATTCCACTCCCACCGACATGGTAACGAAATTATAAATATTAGTCGACTATTTAAGAGGAGACAGTAAATTAACTAAATGTTTTTCAAGCCTCCGCGCCGACTATGCGTCCGTGCACGAGGACACACGCCACCCTGAATGGCGCGTCTTTCTCTGCCTGACAACACAAAGCAGGAGGCGCAGAGCACGAGCCGAGCTGAAACCCGAGAACCACCGAGAGAGACGCAAACTGCGGACTGGATTTCACATTCCTAATTTCCCCGCTTTCCACTCTGGTCACTGACGAGTCCCAGGTTTTACGTTAGCTCGGAAGCCTGTAATTACTTTCTACGGAAGATTGATGATAGCCCAAAAAGGTGTTCTTATAATGTTATGAAACTCTGATGTTCAATTTCTGCTATGTTTGAAAACAAAATGTTAAAAAAAAGAAAGAATACATAATAAGAAGTTAGATAACTTAGGACCTATCCTTCTGAATGAATACCTATGGTCTTCTGTATCTAAGAATGTACAGTGTGAGAATACATGTAGGACTCAGAGAGCATAACTCCCACTTAAGAGCTATACTAAAGCTTTGATGTTTTTTAGTACAGCATGCTGACATCAGCCTGTTTTGGCGTCATACTGATTGATATTTTTTTTCAAGGTCTACTTTGATCTTGGGCAGTAACAATGGAAGTCAAGGTCAAATGCTTAGCCAACCTTATGTGAACTATATTTTTCCTGTCTGTGTCTGTACATACACACTCATATCTCTGAGTGAGCAGATCATCCCCACGCAGCTCAGTAAACAATGGTGGAGACAATAAGAGGACAACAATGGGGGAAAGGACACGTGTCATTAATTTTTCTCTGTTATCTGAGATTTACTTAAAGCACTTTTTGTGATGGCTGAGTGCAGCGTAAAAAAAAGAAGAGATATTACAGTTCTTTTAAATTTAAATATTTCATGTTTATATTATTATTCACAGCACTGGATATATTTTCTAACACACTTATCATCATGTTAATGTACTAAAATTATTATCCAGTTAGTTCACAGTCACCGACGGTCACCTCTATGCTGCCTTCTGTGCATCTGAGTCATGAGATTATTTAAACCACGATGGACAAAAAAAGGGTAGGTAGGTAGAAATTAATCCGTTTTGAAGTAAATTATTAGACTCTATCACAATATATTAATAGTGCATAAGATAAGATGATTTCATTGTTTCCCACAGGAAAAACGAGCACACTTTCAGGAAATACAGACCTTAAATTAAGCAATAATAAGGACTTAAAAACCTCTCTACTCCTCTTGCTGTTCAACTGACAGGACAAATGAACAATTATAGGAGGTAATATTTACACAAAGGGACGCTGTGACTCCTACCAGAGTTCATCAGCATAAATCAGAGCAGGACAAGCACGCAGGGCCAGAATCACATTAGCCTGCCAAACTGAGGACTAAAATATCTTGCGAGGTGAGGAGCTTGTTGCTCCCACGATCCTTTCCTGACATTGACAGCTATTGATCACCAAAAACATGATTAAATGCCCCCCCCCAACAGCAACATGCTTTAAAGTTTAAACCACTGTAGCACAAATCAAGAGGTTAAGTGAGGCTAATTGTTCTTAATTATTTTCAAATATTTTACACATAAATAGATGTAATTAAATGCGAATATCAATCTGCATTTATTAACTACTAAAAGTTACAAATAAATCACAGCTTTCCTGCTGAACACTTACAAGAACTATTTCTATCTAATCTTCTCTTTCTGCTCAAGGGCTCTGATGAATGACTGGCAATGGACCAAACCACTGTGAGGCAAATGAGGGAAAGTCCATGCTATAATTAGCACAAGAGCTTTTAGTGCATGTTATTATAGTATTTAACATCAGCTATATTTACAGTGCAGTACTGAGGAGGATAATGCTTTTTTCCCAAGGGGATTGAGCGACCCCCCCCAAGCGCACACATGTACACACACCTGTAATGTGGAAGAGTTCAGTGCCACACTTTATTTTCTCAGTTCTGGGGTTTGCTTATATAGATTATGTGACATAATTAATCAACGAATAAATGATTAAACAATTAATCCAAAATATGGAGTCATGGCAACGGCCCAAATCTCAATAAACAGATGTATTTTGTGTTGACAAAAGTGACTGAAACAAATAATTTCCTTTAAAGCTTTATATTTTACTTTATTTTTTAAGTACACCATATCATTCAGTTTCTCCCCCCAAATTTCTAGCTAGCTTTTAATGCTGGATATTGTAATTTCCAACAATACATCATGTTATATTGAGCTGCATCATGTACAGTATTCTCCTCGGTAACAGAGTCTACAACCACACAAACCTCATAAACATTATACTGAGCTTGTTTATGACTGAATGTGAATCCAATCTTCTTTCTCTTATTTCTATTCAATGTTCTCAGTCTTTCCAAAAGAAATAAAAAAGAGAGAAGCTCCTCTCCACCAACCTCTACCACCTCACCACAACCTATTATACCCAGACTGACCATGTCTGCAATCTCTTCATCCGCCTGTTGGCTGTGCCATCTCCCAGTCTGTACGTCAGGGTGGCCCAGATGAAAATATAATGCTATATTATAGTATAGTTTTAAACTATAGGGACATAAACTATATAGTTTATAGTTTATAGGGATATAAACTGCTTCTTAAGCTTTTATAAAGTTTTAAAGTTTTTATTTATAGTTTTGGTGCAAACGTATAAAGACGCCTTATTTTATAGCAGTCTCCATATAATTTTCTGGTACTTGGAGGTTGAATAGATGCTGAAATGTGCAAAAAAAAAAAAGATGCTGCATCCAAAATAGTTTTAGTTTTATAATTTAGGTCAATATGCCACTGAAATGGCGAAAAATAATTACTTATCACATATTTACTCTGTACCACTAGATGGCAGCATATAACAAAAACTAAACAAATACAGGCACAGTACTGACAGCTGTTAACAGGTACAAACAGCTACCAGCATACTTACTTTAAAATAAACAAGCAAACAAAAATGTTTTAATGTGATTAGCATTATAATTATTGTATTAAAAAAAATACAGCTTTTTTTGTTCACACAAACATAGGGCATGTGTTTCCTCCATATACTGTAAAGCATTTGTGCTTGTTTCTGAATTATTATATCCGCACACTGGGGGGAGCTGTAGACCACAGCGCACTACTTTTATTGGATGACGTCATGTTTATGACCACCCTGAACCACATAAAGACCATTGTGGTTGTTCAATATCTCTATGTCAGTCTTCCCTTTAGTTTAGAGCACTTCAGGTCAGTAAATATTGACAATTTTATTATTATTATTATCAATAGTATTAGCACATTTTCAGGACTTCATTAAAGAGCTGAATCTTTTTCACTTTAACAAAGAAAACAGGCATCGCAACCACTGTATCTTTAGCATTAGAATGAAGAATATGGTGAATAGAAGTCCAAATATAAATATTCACAGCTACAATAATACAATAATGTGCATTTATTTCTGTCCACAGGATAAAAAGTAGTGGAGTACAAAGTGCAAAATTTGCCTCGACTGAAGTGGAACCGATGTCTGAAACACGTAGGTCTACTCAATGATCACTAAATGTTTTAATTAACTGGCCATTACTGAATAGCATACCATGTCTGTTTAATGCAGAGGCAGTGATGTTTCCAGCTTGTAGTGCTGCCATGTAGACTCCACAGAGCCTGTCCCAGTATGCAGCACCAAGCTGTTTTCAGTCATGAGAAAAGCTTTGGAATGAGGGGAATTTTAATGAAGCTTTGTGATGTGCGTCCACCTGATATCACTGCGATGATGTCATGCTCCACTTCAGCCGTTTACCATGCTCTGGTCCACACTTCATTACCCAGTTTCCCCAGATCACCTCCTTATTGAGAGCCCTTTAACAAGTGACATCGGGGTCAGCGTTCATGTGGACATTAATCGCTGTGACACAAAGCAACAGTAAGTCGCTTTCTGATCAGTGAGGGGTTTGCAAGAGTGCAACCACTCCCTGTTCTAGTAATGTCCCTCCTCCCTTTCCTGAAATAACACATCATGGATAAGAGAATACGCTAGTGTTCATGCATGTGCTTATTTTCACAAAGAGCAGTTTTATGTTACTGAAGATGGCCACAGTGTGGATCATATTAAGCAGGCAGGTAATAAACATTTTGGTGTTTAGATGTAACAAATACTTTATGAAGGATTTACAGACTTTACATGCATTCATTCCTTTTTTCACTGCATATGAGAGCTGGAACCTCTTCCAGCTGTAATAGGGAGTAAGGTAGGGTACACCTTGGACAGTCTATCACAGGACTCACACAGCGAGAAATGCTTCATTCACTCACATATTCACACCCATGGTCAGTAATGTAGAACCACCTTCTAACATGCATGTCTTTGGGCTGTGGGAGGAAGCTGGAGCACCTGCAAAGAACCCATGCAGGCACACGGAGAACACGCAAACGCCATAATAGAAAGACAAAGAGGAGAAATACTGTGGAGAAAAATTCTGTTTCAATATTGCCCATGGCTCAAGACTGCGATAGTGTGTTTTAAAACATTAGTCCTTAGATTTAACATTGAATAACAATGTATGTATGTAGTATGTAATTATAATGATTATATAGTTGTACATATGAACTTTTACAATCAGTTATTTAGGTGGTTTTATTTGAATATTTGAATTTGATGATTTTAATTTAACCGTGTGAAACTCCACATGTAAATTACATCTTCATGTAACAACAACAATCTGGACTACTGCACTTGTGTTCTTGATGAACAGAAATACTTTATTGTTGTTTTAGCAAGTATTTTGTATATATTTCCCAAATGATGGACTCATAATCCCCGAGTGTACAGCCAGTCCTCGTCCTTTGTGACTAAGCAAGGGAGTAAACGGATGAAACTAAATGCAACAAAGCCAGATCAATGTGCTGCGGTGATTCAGCTGTTAGTTGGCATCAGCTCCTCTGTCGCTTGTAGAGCACCGTGTACGACATTGTGCAATGTCAAATATGATACTTTAGAATGTATAATTCTGGACACTCCTGATGATTAGGGCTTACAAACAGTCACATTTGCGTGCAGATGTGTAAGCAAGCATAAAAGTGTTGGATCAGTGTAGTCACCACAACAAAGGGATGCTACTTTACATTACAAAAGCAACAACCACAAACCTCAAATATGACTTCATTAAACATCACAGTTCATCATTGTTTGCAATCCTGTGTCAAGTTTTACGTTAATGAGTAATGACGGAGATAATAATCCATGTGAGTGTGGAAAAACACTAGCTTAGCTTTTACTTTGATGTTTCTCTACTATCACACAAGCTCCAAGCAAGCAATACTACTGCTGTTAATACCATTTTCCCTGTTTTTATTATCGTTAACAATTCTCATATTAATATTAAAAGGAATGTTTGAAAAAAAAAAAAGACATTTTGCCTCGTGACATTCTTGTGGCTGTCAGTGAATAAGTGGAGTGCACTTAACATTCCAGATTGGCTACAGTCCATTAAGAAGTTGCACAGTAAAAGTTTTGGAGGCAACTGTTCAAATGAAATCCTAATAAATCCTAAAACCAAAGAAAAAGTTGCTTATTGCACAGTAAAACAGCAACAGTAGCACACGACAAGAACACAACAGCTTGACTGTGTAGGTTCTCAGTTGAGTCCCAGGTATTTAAACACTAGTGGGGGGGGGTTGTCCCTTAAGGCGGTCATTGACCCACTATTAATCAAGTGACTGCTCACATGAAGCAGGTGTGAAAAAAGCACGAGTCATTACCAGGTTTTGGGTGAAACCCATGTGAGACCTTATCACCCTATCATGTGACCTGTTGAGGTCAGCTGATGCAACATGTGTCTCAACTGGCCGCTCGTCCCCTTTCTGATGCACACTTTGACCTTACGCAGGTTGTCTTGATCATGTCTACATGACTAAATACACTGAGTTGCTGCCTTGTGATTGGCTATTTGGATATTGGATATTTGTGCTAATGAGCAGTTCAACAGGCGTACCTAATGTATGGTCGGGAAAGAGTTTCCCAGTGTATTTACTTTTGGTATACCCGCATGCTTTTATTATTTTCCCAGTATGATACCAATAAAGCAGCTGTACAGTGCCAGCTGAATTTTTTATCAGGTGGAACCAGGTACCAGAGGACAGTTAATCTCTAGGTACATAAGATTAGATACATTTCAGCTGGCACGTTTAGATTGCCCTTTCTGTTTGAGTATCATGTAAACTACTTTGACTATAGTGGAACTGAGCTGTGGCGTTAGGTGAACAAAGAAAAACATTTCCTTGATTCCTCTGATTAAAGTTAAACATGAATCACTGAATTGCTTTTTCTTGTTTTTGTGGGTGAATCACATCCGGTTCTGCTGAACATCAAGTCATTTTAATGAGTTATCTCTTTGTCTTTTCATGCGTCACTCCGGTGTGAATTTATGGACTCACAGCCCGCTCCTGTGTCTTGATCTCTGACGCTGACCGTCACCACACATCTACACTGGAATGTCTGTTGATATCTTATCAGCCTGGGTCAATATCCCACCTGACTACTGTCTGTTTGGTCAGATTAGACAGAGTGGCCTAAAACTTGATCTCCAACCTCAGCCTCGTCCACTTAGCACTGTTTTTACATCCATACTGATCACTCTGCTGAGTTGATTTAAGAACCACCTCAGCTCTGACAGATTAGACCACGTAAATGAGCCATTGTCCCGTTGATGAGATAAGGCATTGTACGTGCTGGTATGGTCTTCCTAGTCTCCCCTTTTGCACATTTCTTCTCCGGTGTTGCAGGTCTACAATGGATTGCTTGCTGACGTCTGATAACGCACCTCTGAGTCAACTCCACATGAAAGACGAATGACGCAAAGGTGTTAGGTACCACTTGGGTAAACAGTGTGCGGATTAGTGCTCATACCTAGGAATGAGTGAGTCTATCTCACAAAAATAAAGTTCTACATTTTCTCTAAACCTCACAGTAAGTTACTGTGCTTATCGCAAAGCTTGTGGCCTGACTTTTGCTGCTTGAAGTTGGCCCCTGAAATGTCATGATTTAAATGCTTTAATCTATAACCTATACTTAATCAATACTACAAGAGAAAAGCAATACTTTCTGAACATTTCTGAACAGGATAAAATGATAGCATGATCTTGCATATAGTTACCAGTTTGGTTAAAGGCTGCATTTTCTATGGTGTTGGGAAGCTTCAGTGGTAACATTTCTGCAAACTTGTACCAGTCATGAAAATGACTAACTGGAGAAGTCAAGACTGATGAGGGAATCTCACAGTTACTTCAGCTGCCGTGACTGTCTCAGAAAAAAACCTCACAACCATGAAACAGCTGGAGAAAATCAAAGAGGTGCCACAACTTGCAAAAGCTAACTGGGAATTTTTGCTTGTTCAGGAGTGGCGGTGCATCAAGTGAAAAAAACAACAACAAAAACAAAAATCATGGTTCTGCATCACATTTTGATTGAAGCCCGCAGGCAAAACACACAATAACAAGGCTTAAGGCTTAATCTGCCTCATATATAAGTGACTGAATTTAAAGTTTTACAAAACTAGCTTGTGCCTTTATTTGCATAAATAACTTTTGTTTATACCAGAGAGACCGTGGCCTTAATTTTAAATGCAAACACAGCATTTGCTTCCACCAAAAGCTGAGTCACATGGTTTGCATTTTTAAAAAACTGGTACATATTTTACACTTGCCTATCATGCATGAGTGAAAAATATGTAACCTTCTCTTGACCTCTTAGAGTTTGCGAATCAGCGCATTAAGGATTACAAATAAAGCTGTTTTTTAAGTGGCTGATATATTGCGGATTATTATACAACTGTGGATTATTCAGATCTTTTACTTTTTAGTAATAATAAACTAGTACTATATGATGTATAAATGCTCCGTTAAAAGTAAAAACATTAAGCATTTAAGCAGGACCAGTAAATATCTAACGTGAAATCAGCTCTAATGTTACGGTTATATAGCTATACTTAAAAACTGGATTTTATGTACAGCTTGTGGCTGACATGGAGCTCACTTTGAGCAACAACAAGCTCTTGTGCTCCTCTAGTATTTCCTGCCTTTGGTGTTTTAGGTCAAAGGTAACGATCCCTCCCCAAAGACTGCAGGTTCCTCCTGCCTCGTCCCCTCCCTGCCTCAGACTGGACAGCGTCATAGCCACTTACATTTCAGACTGAATAATAAGCGCACTGGTTACATTGAGTACACCAGATAACAGCTGAAATGGAAAATATTTTACTTTGATTTATTTTTCAAAATTCAAATAGTCTTTCTTTCCTCCCCACACGCAATTTATTTGTGTCAAACTCAGTCCAGATGTGCTCGGCACAAAACAACAGAAGCCTTTTTCAAAAAGAGAAAAAGCTAGAAAAAATATGCAGGACATTAACATGAATTTTACATGTTGTTATGTAATCAGGCAATAATTAAAAAACAGAGATGTGGAAAAACACTGGTACGGTGTCCACCTGTGATATCAACTTATATAACAGCCATTCAGCAGGCTGACAACATTCGGAGCAGGAGGTGGATCTTGCACAGTGAAGCAGAGAGGACTGGAGAGGGAGAAACACAACAGTGAAAAAGGTGAGTTTGTAAAGTTTAGGATGGACAATTACAATTTCTATGAATATCTGAAACTACTACGTCAATAAACTGTTCGCTTTCTCTACGCTTCTATCATGGGCTCCATCTTCTGCACCCAGAAGTGCTTAAAATTCGTATTTTATTTTTTTTAAAGATCAACAATAATTTGACATTTTCAGCAGTTTGAGCCCCTCACTACAAATCAAAGCCAATTTTCACTGTGGAGTGTGTTCAGCGAGTGAATCGAGAAACATGTTTTCCTCTCATATATATATTTCATACATATTCATAATGCATGTTTTGCTGCACTTTGTGAACAAGTGCTTCCAGCAGGCCACTGATTATGTGTTACTAACTCCTGACCACATTAACTCAGAGAAAATAGGGCCTCAGTGCTTGCTGCTATAAACTCGGTCACATAGGCAACGAAGCACCTCCAAAACAACACATCAGTGTTTTGAATAACTTCCTCGGTGAATGGGTTTGTCGTTGCTTATTTGCTTGCAACGGACTAAAGAACATTACCAGAGAGCCTGAAGTGATTCCGCTCCTTTACCCAAAAGATTAACTTTTTGGATCAAGTAGTTCACAAACAAAGTATCATTCCCAGAAAGATGAGTGCCATCATGTTTATTATTTGTACTTTTGACATTCCTAATCCAATTTAGTTTTCCACAATGGATGGATTTTGTTTCGGTTGATGACGTTTAAAGACTTCAATGCAGACTTTCACTGTGAAAAACATCCTGACATTAAGGCTGACGTTAACAGGTCAGTGCTTTATATTTATGAATGTCATATTAAATATCATGTGCTGTGCTGAAGTTTGGAAATACAACAACAACAACAACAGCAAAAACAACAAAGGAGTTACTGCTGCAGTGGTTTTTCACTGGAATGGAAATGAATTATTAACACTGTCTGGCAAAAGGTTGCTTTCATACATTAAAATAAGAGCTGCTTCCTGTCTTATAGTATAGTTGGGTTTTTAACACACACACACACACACACACACACACACACACACACACACACACACACACACACACACACACACACACACACACACACACACACACACACACTTTGGTGTTGCATATGTAATAGCCATCTAATAGCAATCTTTGCACTCTTTGAGTTAAGGAACATTATTTGTTTCTGAAACCTGACTAAAAGCCAGACATTTCTTACTCGGCTATTTTGCCTCCCACACTAAGTCACAGGAACTTTTTCCACTAATTCCACTAAACCATCACTAAATCCAGATATATGGAACAAATCACAATAAACTTCAAATTAGTTCAGAAAGAGTTTAATTAAGTGCACACACTCAAATGCAACCGCACTCTTTCTTAATTTTTCTTGGTAAATATCATTGCATCCTTTATTTAGTGAATTAAGGATTTTGTTGAAGTCAAGGATTATTGGAGGAACAGAAAATCTGGCATTAATATATTAAATTAAGCACCCTAAAAGCTTTCTATTTATCTTTTAAGGTTCAAAAGACATCTTAATTCCACTCTGGTAAAAAAAAAAAAGATTCAGCTCTCTAAATCTGAATATAACAGTTTTGGGTTTTTTTTTAGCGCCCTTTCTTTTCCTCTTTGTCTTATCTTAGAGCTGCACATGCTAGAGCCAAATCAACCGCCTGCTTTCAGAGCATCGGAGTGATGTTTCTTCCCTCTGACAGTTCTTACTTCCTCCCACATTAGTCCCTCATACTTTGAGGTGTGCGTAGAAAGCCATGTGGTTTTATGTGATTCACTGTGGCACTGCAGAGAGGATGTATGCTTTATTGCTACGCGCACTGTTACACCATCTGTTCTTCAGAGCATCCGTCATGCTGTAGTACATTTCTTAGCTTGTTATGTTAGGCTGTGTGCTCTTCTTTGCTCTGTCACTATACTGTCTATTTGTCTGCTCGACACAAGACTTTGTCTGCAACAGACTGTCGAGCACCTGGGACTGCGGCATATTGCGATACATCAGGTGTTGTACCTGCCTTTGTCTACCACAAAAATAAAGGACCACTGAGATGTACCTGTAGGAGGAGGTCATTAGTCACTCAGTGAGGTGCCCCCCCAGGGAGAAGAAAGACGATCATCAGGCCCGGTGATGCAGTCTCTCTGGATGTGCTGGAGAGGGGGTTGCGGTGTGATGGGGAGACAGTGGTGGGGTGTAGCTTTAGAGGTGACATCAGCTGCTTCTGACGCCAACACAGCAGCAGCTCTTACACAGAGAGATTTTAATCAGCAGCTTTCTTTCTTTCTCTTTTTTTCAACATGCCACTTGGAAATCTTCTATTTTGACAGATCCCTTTGCTGCTTTAGTAATATTACCCTGAACTGAATAATTTAATCTCTCGTGACACTCTTGGCCCAATTATGAAAGCATATTAAAACATGAATATGCATGTCACATCTGTAGACGTAAACCACATTAATGTCACACCTACACAAAGAAATTATTTTACCGTTTTGCACTTTAGCTGTGTCCACAGCCACGGGAGATAATCCTTCTCATTTGTAGGGTGTTCTAAGTCCGTGTAATTGATTTTAGTTTGTTTCCTTTCTTTCAGGTATTCAAATGAAATGTTATATAAAACTACACAAACAGCTTTGTGCAGTAGGTAAAAAAAGAATAACGTAACTTTTGGATGAACTGTCATGAAAAGTTTTTACAGACATTGATCATCCAGTGAATACATCCTACTCACTTTCCCTGGGGCCACCATAAAGCCTTATATTTGTTATTTTGTATGAAATTTTAGATGGATTGCCACGAAATTTGATTCAGACTGTAGATTGTATATAAAAGTTGGATATACAGTAGCCCCCGGGTCAGAAAAAAGAAGTAAATGCACAAGTGTCTTAAACCTGCAGACTTGCATGATGGATACATAATCATGGTGAAAGTCCTGTTTTTGAAGCAATTTTTGGTTGTCATCATTTGTCATCAGATGTCAGAAGTGAAGAGGGAAGATCTGACTGTGAAACCAAGGAGTGATGTAGTCTAATACAGTCCTTGTAGTGCTGTTCAGAACACCAATAGAGTTCAAATGAAAGCATCATTAATGCGCCAAACCTCACAGTCTCACTGCTGGACAACCATAAACTGTATTTTAAAGATGGCAGTAAGCTCCAGGCCTGAAACGGGCCTTAAACCTGAAATCTTTTTGATGACCAGCAGGTGGCGACTCCTCTCATTACAAAAAAACAATCTATATATGAATAAGATGGGTATTGCTGCTGTGAAACTATGTACTGGTTTGCAAAGTCTTTAGACTCATTAGTAAGCCCCCCCTGGCAACTAGCACCTCCTCGAAAATGTATATTTGCCAGCAGGTTGTTGGCAGTCAGCAGGTGAAATAAGTTGCAAACAGGTATGTAGTGCTGCACCTAAACATTCCTTGTAATTGCTTTGGTTGTTTAGCATCTCTCCATTTAATTTAGAAATGGAAAGATGCTAACGTGTCTGCAACCACTTGCAGTACCTGTGTGGTAGTAGTGATACTGTGAAAAGGGAACCTTTAAAAATGTTTTTATTTTACTCTGAAGGCAAAAGTTCTCCATTACTGATTTGTGATGAACTTTTTGAAGTTTCATTAGCGCTCAGCCAGTTGTTGGTTAGGGTTTGCAGAAAAGTCAGTTTCTTCCATCCAAACTATGAGCAACTTTGGCAATCTGCTAGACCTGTGTGACTGAAGCTTTACCAGGTTAATGAGCATACAGTGTTTCTCAGTTCTCATTTCTCAGCAAAATAATTTTTCTAAAAACTTCATACTGAGACTTTAGCAATAAATAGGCATATCCATCATTGAAGAAGTGAAGTAGCCACTACGTCCAGATGAACAGAATCAACTCTTTGGGATTGACTTACCTGGATGATTGAGCATGCATCTAGACGTAGGTATATCCATCTTTTATACATAGTCTGTGATTTTAACAAGGGAGTCTCTGGACTGACTCACTTTTGGAGCTTTATTTTCAGCCTTTAGCTTAGTGTGCCAGCCTCAAATAGCTGCTAGAGTCAACTTGTATAGTGCAACGGCTTTGAGTTATAAACCAGACAGAAGTAAACCGTTAAAATTCACAAAACAAGATCAGTCTCTATAACAAACTTTTGTTTTAATCTACTAGTTACAAGCATTTGCCGTCATCTGATACACCAACTGTTTAATCTGCACCGACGCTTAAAATGACAAGCTCATATGACGTCAGCGTCTGACCTGACATGACAGAAGGAATGAACCATCAGAAATGTCAGAGTGCATCAGCAAACACAAATGACAGCGTGTGTTAGTGCAAACAAAACAATGGGCTTCAAGTACCTCAGACAGGTGCTGTTGATGTACACACTGTAATAAGTAGGGCAACTGTTAAACAATAGGATGCTACACAACCACACAAAACAAACAACAACTTTGTAGTGTGAACTATTTCCTCAAGCCTGACCTAAATGCTTCACAGCCCCGGGATGATCACTTTTGATATATTATCTGCAGCCTTGACCTGACATAACCTTCATGAGTGTGTCCAAAGAAAAATCACATTATTATGCTCACCAATTACATCTAAGATAGCGAAACAACAGAGACATTGTGGGGAACGTTTTATGTTTATTATTACACTTTCAATCACCAGCTCTAAATGAATGCACTGGCACACTTGTGCAAAATGCCCACAAACAGCCCAAACTTTGCTTTGGTGCTCATGTTCCTCATTTTATTTGACCCACAAACTAAGAGAAGTTGTACATTTCCCAATGAGCTGTTCTGTATAACAACACCACCTTTGTTTGTGATATAAAAGCATAAATGTCTACACTGTTTGTCTTTAATGTCAGCGCTTACGGCCAGTTATGTTCTGTATCCTCTTTGTACGACAATAAAGGAGAAGAGATGTGCCAAAACAACAATGTATCTATCACCTGCTACTGTTTCCTTTCCACTGATTTCTACTATTGTCCAAAATCTATTTAAAAGTTCTCACGATATTTTTGTTCAGTCTGCTGTGTGGCAAAAACTGTGTCCTACAAAGTTACAGCTATGTATTACTGGTCATGGCATCACTGTGCAGGGCTGCGTTCAGGCGAGTTTGACCTAGTTAGTAACCAGCTTTTGCTTTGCCTGGTGAGGGCACACACACGCGCACGCACAGATGCCTGCACACGTCAATGACTCTGACAACAAACACATATTCTCCTCCTCTCACATGATTCCAGTTTGAGAGGGGAATAAAACAACGACAGGAAGAAAAACAGTACTGCGGGCCTGTACAGATGATGATGATAATATAGCCTGGTGACGTTTTCCTATGAGCACCTTTGACCCTGAGCTGCTCCTGCACTGCTGTGTTTTATTCTTATTTTATATTCTCCTCTCAAGCTCCCACAGAATTTAGAGTGGGTAATTAAAGTCCACAAGAGCCGACGCCATACCCTCCCTAATTAAAACAATAAACGCCATTTATGAGTCTGCAGCTGAGTTTTTGACACCCGCATGCACACTTGCGTTTGCTGCAAGACACTCGCAGGTTTAAGCCAGCATAATCCAGTTTTAAACATGACACGACACCTGTTATAATCGCTCAGCCGTGTGCACTAAATGCCAAGGAGGATTATAGCAGATGTCATGTTGTGGATTATGGAAGCTTTATGCATGTACGTGTGTGAATCTTTTCCTGTCACCTCCGTGGAAATGCCACGGGCAACCACTTTAATCTCATTTGTCTGTTTGCATGTTGTGCACACGTATTGTAGAGGATATCACCATTTCTCCCAAAGCAAACACATAGCTCTCTGTAGTGTTTTTCTTTCCCAGTCCCAACGCCTGTCTGGCTGACTCTCATAGTATTGCAGGGGGAGGGATGAACCACAGCTGCTGTCTGACGTAAATGCAGTACAAACGCTCTGTTTGTGCGGTCACAGCCCCTCTGACAGCTCTAACCAGTTAATGGGTTACCTCACACTCCCTTCCTCTCCCCTCCAACTCGCTTCTGCAGCGCTGCTTCTGCAGGCTTAGTCAAGCCTGAGCTGACGCTAAGAGCCCACTGATGATAAAAAATAAGCAAACCATAATCTGTCTTTAATGATGCAAGTTAAGGCCACTAAGTGCATGTTTAGCTTGAGATGTATGTGTAAAATCAGTATGCACAGTCCTAGCCAAGTTACAGCAGGAGCTCAGTTTGGAGTACTATCCACTGTGTAAATATTACATGTATAGTACCTTTTTGTTTGACAACTCAAAGAATAACCTTAATGGTGTCATTAAATTTTCAGCACTATTCAGGTCAGTCAGTCCATCATTTTGGAAAAGAGTGAAATGTCTTGACAACCAAGTGATGGATTACCCTGGCATTTGCCAGCATTTCTAGTAGCACCACAAGCATGTCCATTGTTTTCTTTCTGGTTTTTTCTTTTTTGTTTTTTGGATTGGCTCAAGTACTTGTAATAAATGTTGGCAAACTAATATGTGCTGCTAAATTTATAATCACTGGATACATTAACTGTTAAATGTGGTGCCCTAACACGTTTGCTTACTTATCTTAATCTAGCACAAAACACACTGGAGGGCATCAATTTTGAAATATATGAGTGACCTAACAAGTCAAAAGTCATATAAGAGCTATATAATAACATTTCTAGAGTTATACACTAATTCATTGATATAGAGACATGCATGGATTTTTGGTTTATATTTTAATTAGCAACTATTACTTTATTTAACTTTTTGGGATTGTGGGTAACTGTATAGCCATGTGTGTTTCTATCAGAATTAAAAAGTATAAGTAGAAGCTGGGTGCTGCTGATCTAATATACTTAATTAGCGGACCATCAGCAAGTGCGAGCACCTCTATAAATGCAGAGGTTTGGACAGTTTGCAGATCTGGAACATTCAGATGTTTGTTACAAGGTTATTTCCAAACCATGTGAAGTCCATCATTCTACATCATTCAAGTCCCAGCACATTCATCCTAATGTCAAATAGATGAGACCAAAGTGTTTGGATTTTTGGACATAATGCAACACCATTTCTGATGAAAACCAAAAACAGAATGTCAGCACAAACACCTCAAACCAGCTGTCAAGCACGGTGGTGGAGGGGTTAGATCCTGTGGCTGTTAGTTTTACAGTCACAGGATCTGAGCACCTTGCAGTCCACCATGAACTCCTCTGTATACCCTCAGTTTCTGTTAAATAAATAAATGACACACTGTATTGGTGTTCATTTGAGGTTGTACTTAAATAATTTTAGATCTTGATGAGGAACAAATATTTATTTTGTATTTTTTGTATTTTGTCCTTATATGTAAAGCCGTAGAACTTATTTTGATTTTCACATGACTACAAGTCCACCAAAGTTTGCATCACACGCCACGCTATTGTTTGTTTATTTTTCCACACAAATGTGTTTTATTCACCTTAGCGTCCCTCTTTATAATAATAATAATAATAATAATACATTTTATTTGAGGGCGCCTTTCTAAAACCAAAGGTCACCTTACAAAAAGAAAAAGATTTCAATAAAACAGTAGATTAAAATAGTATGTGCTTAGGGTGCAGTAATATGTGATAAATACTTAATTGGTAATGTCTGTCTGATACATTCTATATATAACTGCAGTCTCTTGTCATCACTCAGGATTACGTGGGCGAGACGGAGGAGTAGCGGCTCTACTCTGAGCTCCTCCCGGATGGCCGAACTTCTCACCCTATCCCTAAGGGAGAGTCCAGCCACCCTTCGGAGGAATCCCATTTCCGCCGCTTGTATCCGTGATCTCGTTCTTTCGGTCACTACCCACAGCTAGTGACCATATGTGAGGGTAGGGATGTAGATCGACCGGTAAATTGAGAACTTCGCTTTTACACTCAGCTCTCTCTTCACCACAACAGACCGATGCAGCGTCCGCATTACTGCAGCCGCAGCACCGATCCGTCTGTCGATCTCCCGCTCCCTTCTCCCATCACTCGTGAACAAGACCCCGAGATACTTAAACTCCTCCACTTGGGGTAAGGACTCGTCCCTGACCCGGAGTGGGCACTTCACCCTTTTCTAGCTGAGGACCATGCCCTCGGATTTGGAGGTGCTGATTCTCATTCCCACCGCTTCACACTCAGCTGCGAACCGTTCCAAGGCGAGCTGGAGGCCATCACTTGATGAAGCAAACAGAACCA